>CAEFZY010049319.1:0-41464 GCA_903066815.1 Brachyrhaphis roseni
CCAATCTTTCACCAGTCTTGCTGTGTGTATTGGTGCTAAAATGAGAGGTGTTTCAGTTTCATTGTCCAACCCCTGTAGCTATGTAGCAAGTATCAGATATAGCTTGAGCTAATATTATTTGAAGTTCAGGTCACAGACTGCTGAAGGCTCTTATTGTGAATGAATTTTCTGTGTTGATGCTATGGAGTCTGTTTTCTTCAAAAATAAGAAAAAAGGTCTCATGTTATCGTTCTTTTTGGATGTCCAGGCAAGCAATAAACAGCCTCAGCCAGCGTGTTGGTAGTTTCAGGTTGTTGGGGAGTTTAGCAGACACCACCAGACCCACACTGAAGACAGCAACCATCTGGGTAAAGGTTAACTAACTGGAGACACACTGCACCATTTCTTTTTGCCAGATTTTACCTCTGATTTCTGGTGCCAAGTCTGCATCAATCTGCTGCAGCTGAGGTCCGCTGGCAGGTCGAGTCGGCACAAAAATCTTGGTAGAGGGTGAAAAGACTGGAAAGTGTGAGGGGAGAAGAGCGGTCAAATGTTTGAATTTCTTTAGCCACAAGATCAGCTGCAGTGGATTATTTTTTTTTCTTAAAGACCTTCTTTGTAACAATAAATCAGTTATAATGGCAGTTATAACTTGTTTTTAATGTTCTATTACCGCCGCATACGGTCAAATTGTTGCTGTTTTTAGTGTTTCTATGAACGTTTGATGTGTTCAGTTGATTTGAGCTGGTTTGAAAAAGCCTTTAGTGTGTCATCCCTTAACACATTCAGTTGTTGAATCTGTAGTCTTAAAAATCCATAAAGACAATGAAAGCCATGTAGACTGTCTTCAGAAAATATAAATATTACATTTGCTTAATTAAGAAAATGAAATGGCATGTCTAATGGCACACTACATGTTTCCTGCTGAATGAAAAAAAATTCCTCTGTTTTTGTTTACTGTCTTTGTTGCACTCCACAATATGATGCAACTGTTGCAAGTTGTGTTGAAACTCCGAGAAAACTTGAATCCCTTTTAGAGTTTAATGTCCTCTCAAAACTTAGCTAAATATTAAGTTTGCACTGAGGCATTTTCAATATAATATACTTTTATTGGTAAACCAAAAACAACCTCTTATACTCCATGGTTAATAACTTCTCTTCATGAATAATTCATCTATACTTGTAAATATGGTGGCCAATAATTCTCGAGAAGAGGGAAAATATATCCATAAAACAGCAAACATTGGTGACTGCAGTCTTACTCCTGGAGAACATAATTAGTTCTACATGACTAAACGGTGAATGCAGACGGGCATTATAGATCTTTTAGAAAACTGAAAACAAATGCAGATCAATATCAATATGACCTGTTTTTATGTTTTTCAATTACACTATGGTTGGTTTGCAATACTGATTTGAAATGCTTATTCACACCAAGCTGTGTCTTAGGCTCAAACTGATTCATAACTGATCCAAACTGATGTTGTGATAATCCTAATATAATATAGCAAAACAAAATTTTGTTTACAACTAAGCATTTAAAATCAATATGTTTTGAAGCTGACTGGCAGTAACTTTCAGAGGGCAATCAAGTGAATAAAACTACATTTTTAAAAAGGCATTTATTGCAAACAACATGAGCAGTTTTGAAGATAAAGAATATCTGATCATCGAATAATAAACTGTATTTAATTCAAGGACATTTCATGTTTGTAGTCTATAGTCTAGTCAAAAAAAATCATTTAGAAACCTTAAGTGGGCTTAAGAATTATAAAGAATTATCTGCATAAGTGTCATATTTGCTGTTGATAGTTTAGAAAAAACAGAAGAATGTTATTTACAGAAAAAGCCTTTAAATAAGCCCCACAGTGGTGCAGCTGTTAACACTGTGGCCTTGTAGTGAGTCTGAATCCTGAGTTGAGGTCTGTCTTCACAGTTTCCATGTTCTCCCTGTGAATGTGTGGTTCTAACCAGGTACTCCAGCTTCCTCCCACAATCCATAAACATGATTGTTAGTTTAATTGAGCTCTCTAAATTGTCCTTGGGTGTGAGTGTGTGCGTGCAGAGGTGTCTGTCTTGTGTGTCTCTGCGTCCTGTGATGGACTGGTGACCCATCTAGGATCACCAGATCTAATGAATGTAAAGGCCACTGCAGTACAGTGCATGGTGATGTTAGGGAAACTAGCTGGAGAGCATTAAAACATGGTGCATAAGAAGTAGGTATTGACAGATGGCGGTCATACGGGATGGACTTGGTCATCAAAGATGCTCAGGTCACCATCTGTCTAAATCATTGACACAAGCCAGGACGGATCCATGTTTAGGTCAGATTCAAACTTACCACCTAAATGCTGCAGCTGAAATTAACTCATATGGCCAGACATTTTTTTTTTCGATCTGTTATTGTCCAAGTTTGGGGATTCCATTTGTAGCTTTGCATTAGTTAACTGTTAGCTGACAGGAGTAGCACATCTGCTAAAAAGTTTGTTGTTTTGGGGATTCATAGATGGTATCCATGGCTGAAGCATGGCATGAGCCATATCTACAATTTGAGTAATTTGTTTATTCAACAGACACTCGCATGAGATTTTAATGGCATTTTTGACATTAGCAAAATATTGAAAAAGTTTTGCTCGAAAATTTGATGGAAACACATTTTTGCACGAAAAATGTGCAAAAATGCATTTTTTTTATTTTTATTTTTTTATCAAAGGCGAGTAGTTAATTCAGAAGACTGTTCCCTCACTTGTAGTCTTTCCACTGAAAATAATACCTGCATGGGATTCAATCAATTTATTTCACTTTTATTTCATAAAAGTGAAATAAAGCTGATGCATCCCAAATGTGAAAATGTTAAATGCTTAAGGCATGCTATTTAAAAGAGGCATCAGATCAGCATAATATGGAACTTCTTTTGAATTGTAATTTCATGTTTGGATAATTAGATGTCAACATAGCCATCTGTGACACTGCAAATGTAGCCTGTAGCACGATGCGGCAAATAAAACACTGAGAGGTGTGAATGGCGTTCGTTGACCCCCAAGCAGCAGCCTTAAAACTCACACCTGAGCTTAGTCAAGCAGACAACTTCAGTCTGCTTCGCTGGATCAAACGAGCATCTGGTGATTTGTTGGGATTGCTTTTTCTTTTATGTGTTCAAATCTCATTCCGGTGATTCTATTGTTTCCCATGACTCCCTTTTGCACCTCTATTAGCTGTCAAACATTCCTCTGCCCTTCCTTCCTCTCCACAAAGGGCCCTCTCTGAACGGCGCATCCTTCATCTCATATACTGGATTATTTCTGCGGCGGATGGTGCAAGTTCATTGGTTTCCATGATGGTCATGAGGGGATAGTGAGCAGAGCTGTGTTAATGCAAGCATCCCTTCAGATGGAACTTGCTCTGTTTACTAGGGCCTCAGTTTTCATCCTCAGCTCAGTGGATGCAGCTGTCATGGCTGGTGGCAGGGTATCATGTTCTCTAACACTGCTCAGCATCGGGGCCAACTCAGCATGTCCATGGTGTTCAGCGGTGCCCGCATTCTGTGACAGGATTTGGATTCGTACTGACGTTTTGGATAGATTTCAGCAGGAAATGGAAGAAACTTTCATAAATATGAATGAAACAAAAAATAAAAATATTCAATTAAATATTCAATTTCTTGCTATTGTATTGCCGAACATTGTGAAATGCATTAAAGCATGTTTAGAAGCTTTTAATAAACAACGGTTTCAATTAAGGTCAACTGTGAAATACAATCTTCTATTTTGGTTTTTATATATTTGTAGATCCGACTCTACAGGAGTCGGAGCCTCACAAGCCATAAGCCTCACTGCATGTCACTGGTATACAGTTGAATGTGATTTAAAGTGGATGTAAAAATACATTTTATCTGGAGTTTATGTGTGTGTGGGGAGGGATATAACAATTACTTAAAAAGTAAACTAAAAAAGACATTATCAGCTAGTGCAACATTTAGGCAATGGCTAAAATTGATCAGATCACATCACATCATAAAGGTGATTACTACGTTTCAGGATCTGTCTTGAATGTAGAAATAATTTCAGAAATGCTCAGGAGATGAAGCAAAGCAATGAGCAGGTATCATTTTTGATACGGCATCTGAGGGAATATTATGTCAAAGAGTGTCATATCTGCTGAAACTGCAGAGCCAGCACCGATCTGTTAGGTCACAACACCTCTGAGGATGTCCTGTGATATGTGCAACCTGCAACAAGGACAAGGGGAAAGCGAGGTGAAACATCTGTTCTTGTGGTGCAACAGTGATTAGCAGAAATCAAAAACAAGTTCTCTGCTCTGTGGATTTGTCATTGATGCCATAAGAAAGACGATGTACAACTATGTACATTATGTAAATAATACAGTAATGCAGTCTAAAGAGAGACAAACTACCTGCATCCTTCAGTGTGTGTGACACAGCTCATCTGCCTTACCTCGCCCTGCATTTAAAGAGGGAATGTGAAAGTTCATCAATTTTCAACATTGTGACCATAACCTATGACCTATGACCACTTTTACAATGAAATCTATGAATTAACAGTGATATTAGGCTACCAACTGTCTTGTTTTTTGACTAAGTTTCCAGGAATTAACGTGCTCATAGGTTGTTTTGATGTCCATCATGGCTGAGTGCGATGCTTTCTGGAAAGCGTGACATCGCATGCAAAAGGTCAATCGACAAGATGGATGGTGTGTTACCGGGATCAATAGTTTAAAAATATTAAGCTTTAAAAAGATTTAATAAAAGCAAATAATTTTTCTTTTAGATTGTTTCCAATTTTTTCCGTCATATTTGGTATGATATAGTTCAAAGCTAACAATATGGATTTCTTTATTATTTCAGTAACAAAAGGCTTAATAAATGGGTATTTACATTTTTGTTTTGCAATAAAAGAAAATAGCTTTTGTTTACATTAATAAATTCATTTTTAAATGAGAAAAGTTGCCAGTGTGACAGACCTAGTTTGCACACTCTATTTGCTTTCTTGATTTTTTACTGTACTTTGGTTGGGTTGTTCATGTCCTCATAATATACAAAATTACTCTCCGCCCTCCCCTTGATCCTCAGAAACTGCAGACATGATTTTCATTTTCATGGTTCAATAAATGACTGTCATTTCTCCACCCTCAATGTTGTACTGACTCTCAGGAGGGCTCCATAAGTTGAAGGTTTGAGGACCCACAGCAAGGACAAAAGGAAGTTGGTTCAAATCTAAACTTTATCATGGCAGAAAGACAATAACTCTAAATACATTTTAACATAGTGATAATGGGGAAACATCCAGAGAATCTGGCAGAGAGGGGAAAAAACAAAACATTGATAATCAGGACTGGGAAGCTGGAATGAATGGCAGATGTTCACAGTGCTAATGAACTACTGGTGTGGTAAACTGGAAACTGGGACAAATGAATGAATCCCATGGATGGGAATTACTAGACAAAAAAAGCAATAAATTCAAATAAACAAAGAGCTACAAACAAAAAGAAAATCAACAAATGACAGTGATTTATTTTACATTGTAAGACAGTCCATTAAGCAGAGTTTGACATTACTACAATTATTACACAGCAACATTTTTGGAAGTTCAGTCCATATGCTCATATCTGGCTATGAGTTTTTCCACTTAGCTTCATAAATGAGTGACACCTTTAAAGTATCGTCTTCTTAAATTTAGCGCAGACACTGAAGGATTTCAGGGACTCTCTTAAAGCTCACTTTGTCATCATGAGAGCCTGGCAGCACATGTAATTTTACCACTGTGGAAGGCTGTAGCTCCATTCAGGTGTGCTCAGTCTCATACTGGAGACAATAGCTGCCTGTGCTGTTCTTTCCTTTGGTAATTGTCTTTTGATTGAGGTCATCGGGACAATTAAAACCATTGAGGGATGAAAAGTGGTAGTGGGAGACTTTAGACAGCTATGCCAGGTGGTGCTGGAGATGAACAAAGCTCACGCAGGAGATAATTGGGTGTGGAAAAAGCCGATGAAGTAAAGAGAGGACAATGTACGGAAAGTTGTCTACTGTTGTATGGCAGTCTATTAAATGTGTAGATTTTTCTTTCCTTTTAAAGGGTGCATTCACACCAGCCCTGTTTGGTCCGCTTTGAGCGAGCTGTGCTTCATTTGCCTTGAAAGATTGGTTTATTTGGAGAGGTTTGACTGCGGAGGTGAAATCTGATGCAGACCAGAAAAAGCAAACTTTGATCCACCTAAAAACCTAGGACTCAGTTCGGCTGAAGTGAACTGTGGCACAGTTTGAATGCATATGTGAATAGCAAGTGCACCATAGACCACTCCCAGAATAGAAACCAAACTTTAGCCCAGGGGATTCTGGGTAATTACAACCAAAACAAACATGCGAGTTTAGTTCTAGCTGGAAAAATATCTTGTAACCTTTTGCCAATGACAAAATAAAATCCTATAACTACTAAAATCTGATGCTACTGCATATTTGTTCACATTTTGTGAAGAAGGAAGTTGTTTAGTGTCTTCATTAGAAATTTTTGTGTCATTTACTTCAGCAGTTCTTGGTGCAGGCGAGGGAAGGGGTAAAGACTTTTTCAAAGCGTTTGGTTGGTTTTTCAAAGTGCAGCTGAAAATTTAATAACTGTTGCAATTTTGGCTCCAGAGTATCAGGCATGAAAACATCCTTAAAGTGTTTAAGTTTGCCAGAGAGTGTAATTGGTGATTATGAGGTTCTCTGTGTTTTGGAAGGTTTAGGCTAAAATCATAATCCTTTCTTCTAGGTTTCATATTTAGCTGCTGTGTTGTGGTTTTATATCCATGTAACAAATGCCAAGCAGAAAAACATCTTCAAATTAAAAAATGTTTCAGGTTTAACTTTAAATAGGAGGGACAAAACATGAGGCCTAACGGACAGTATGAGGTTTCATTTAGTTTTTTAGGTTCATATGAAAACAGATACTGTCCCTATCAGGAGATTCCTGCCCTTAGCACAGCAGATGGTCATGATTACATAAAGTGTAGCTAAATCCATAATATACTTGGAAACACTAGTTATTATAGTCAAAGTGTCAGAAGTCGAATTGCATTATTCATAATGTCAGCTACAAGTAAAATGAAAAAAAAAAATTATGACCTGTCAACAGTTCAGACGAGGTTTTGCTTGTTGCATGATGACTCACTGTAAATCGGAAATAGTTATTGATGAAAACAAAATGCATCACTCAGCCAAGCTGTGTCAAAAGCAGGTCGGTGGTTTTCCAGGGTGTCGTTTGTGACAAAAAACTTGATAAACTATTCAAAGTGGGGAAAGGAAATGGTTTCTGGGCATTCAAACGTTGTTTGCCTCAGCTGTGATAATCGTCTGGATGACGGTTATGAGGCCAGAGTTATAAAATAAATACTCATCTCTCCAAATTCTCTGTTATCTACTCTAGCTATTTTATTTTATATTCTTTTTTATGTTCAGGATGTGTTGAAGTTCTAAACTGTCCTGTCTGTCTGCAGATTATGTGGAATTGAATCTTATGTCTAAGGGAGATTTAAACCAAAAAAGTGGCTGCGATTAAATTTAGATTTGTGTCAAAGATTTGTTGTGTAAATCAATTGCTTGCAGCTGCTACTCACTAAGGCTTTATGGGGTTGACACATGTCCTGATTTATTAATGGGACAGCTTTAGTTCCCCAAAAGACTTCAAATTTTAAAGTTGGAAGTAAAGAATAAAGAGTCATTTTGGTTTTTTTGACATTCTGTTTTGACCCAGACCTGCTAAATGGTACAAGGAGCACACATGACTCTGGAAAACTAGACACACAGTGTGCCTGTAAAACAACAACAACAAAAAAAAATACATTGGAGAGTCAGTGTCCATGTTTAAAATTATGTTGCCTCACTTACTTTTTCAAAGTTCCAGTGATGCGCAGTGAAAAGTGGAGAGCCATGCATTTACTGAGGGAAGCATGTGTTGTGTTGATAGAAATTAGTACAGCCTCTGAATATAAAGTACTTTAAGACAAGTCAATAGTTGCCTTCTGTTGAAACACTTAGCATTACAAGACCTGGATTATTGATCTGCACCAGCATATGGTCAGTAAGTTCTCGGTGGAATTATTTTGTTTTCAGAAACACAGTCGTAAAGAGTTCAAGACCATATTATTTTCATTTATTTTACACTTTGACCAGGCACAGCAAGAATTAACGTTACAAGATGGAAAACAGTTCTTCTTTTTTCTTCTGTTGGGACTGATTTTACTGGTCTGCTTATGCTGTTTAATGTCAGTGCAGACATGGGCCAATTTTAAATTTTCATTATGATATCCTTGAGAAAATATCTTTTTGGGGGGGATTGTAGCCTGCCTATGGTTGTAGTTTGGCATTGGCAGTGGAGGAAGTGAATAAAGCCATTCAGATTCTGTTGGCCACGCTTCCAAATATTGAGCAATTAAAGTAGATAAAAATGTAGACGTAAACATTTGGACGTTTTATTGCTGGCAAAGATGTCGTTCAGCTCGGCACTTCTCTCTCTGCAGTGGGCGATGGTTGTTTATCAGGCTATAGCAGTAGACGTTTCAACTTGTAATTCAGTTTGTTTATATTGTGCCAATTCACAACATGGCTCCTCAAACCAATAATTCATTAATAATTAGTTATAATTTTACCTATGACATTTACTTATTAGTTAAGTTTTAAAACATACAGTAGTTTTATAGGAGTCCATTTTTTTGGCGTTGTCTTTATAAAAAAAAAACCTCACAGCATTGTTGGCAGCTCTTAGCTTGTTAATTAGTCTCCAGCTTCTCAAGAAGTTTCAATAAGTTTATTTTATCTGAATCATACCAATTTACAGTAAATGTAATCTCAAAGCAAAGCACTTTACAAAAACAGCAGAACTAAATATTGTGATTTAATTTTGACACAAGGATCTCATTTAAAATGTTCCTACATGAAAACTGTGGTAACCCACTTAGACAAGTCAAACTGAATTTTACTCTTACTACAAATTCTTTCAATCACAGATTTTTGAAACCTTTGTGTTTTGAAAACAAACAAACAAACAAAAAAAAAAACAATATAAAACCGAGTTATTAGTTTTCTTAAAATCTTAATTTTTAAGATTAAGATTAAAAGTTAATCTTAATGTCTTGGACCCTGTATCCTCTCTCATCCTGAGATCAGTGTGTCATTACACCCGTGCTAACCCTGATTTTCAAATAAATAATGTAATTATTGGGTGAACTAATTACCCTCGAGTTGCACAAAATGTGGATGGAGCATTGATGAAAAAGAATTGAATTTTATAATTGATCTGTTTATTTTTCATGGTCTTCTCTTCCAAAGCACCAAAAACAAACACGAAAAATTAGCAAAACCCATTTTGGTTTTGTTAGATTTAAGGATGCTGATTTTCCATTAGTTTTAAGCAACAAATAGTCAATAAGAGTGCACTGGTGAATACAAATAAGCAGACATTTCTTACCGTTCAGATAAACAAAGAAGTGAATGATGGGAATTACCCTCTTAGCAAAGGCAGTGTTACATCAGAATATTTTGAACTACAAATTGGATATCAGCACACTAACACTTTGCCTCCCGAAGGTGTGAAGCTGAGCATCAGGACTTAAATCACGATGTTATCTGGTGACCTTTTTGGAGCTGATCCAGTGAGACTGAAATAATGAATCATGCTCTGGGCTCAGACAATTTCACTTTCAGACATTCAATAAATGTCCCCCTGTCTCTATCAAATCACCATGGGTGCTGCTGCTCTAAGGAGTTGTCATTACAGTGCCTGGTATAAGACTGACTTTCTACTCCTCAGTAAGGAAGAGAAGTTTGTTCATAACGAACCGGAAAATATCCATTTACTCGATAACATTTAAATATGATCCAATTAAACTGTGTTAGACAAATGACCAGTTAGTTTGTTTTCTTTTGCAATACCCCTATTTATTGTCTGACGTTTTATCAGATAATTATAGTGGTGCTGTTTTCAGCTATTTTTACTTAATTCACAATACAAGCGGGAATCTTTATGTGACTCTTTATGAGGTCAGAAGTCTGTCTATACTGCAGCACATGTCTCATAAGTGTCGGCTTGTTTATGGTTTTGCTTTTGTCTCTTGCATTATGTGCAGTTTTTTTATTAGACAATATTAAATTTTACTGTCTGTATGCACAGCTGTGCAGGAGTCCTCTTTAGAGTCATGGCAGGCAGGTTGGGATAAAAATGATTAAAAATGCATAGGGCTACACCTCTTTCATGTAATTAATGAAACAATGGAAAATCACTAACAGGGAATACTGTTTCTGTTTGTTTTTGTCGCTGCTGTTATTTTTCATTTTCTTGTTGTGGTGACTGTTAGCAATAGGCCCTCGGAACAAAATCTACTTTCACAATCTCAGTTCTCTGGCATGTTTTTGTGGGGTAGGAATGTGAAGATTAACATATTTGTTCTGATTCACAGATATTCGCATGTACGGTGTAAGTACAACAGGACTATAGTGACTGCAAAATCACACCAGTGATTACACTGCTGCTAAATCTAATCAGTTTTACTGCTAAATTAAGAGTATCAATGAACGTGTTTCTTCAACAGTCTGCTTAAAAAAGCAAATCAGAATAGTTGATACTGTTTAGATTTGTTTATGAAGACAAGTGGTGGACACTGCTAACTAAAATGTTAGCTGCTCTAACTCTGTAGCACAAATTAGAAACATTAGTTCCACTAATACTAAAGGGCTACACAAACACAATGTTTAGCGAAGGCTAATGCTAAAGCGCTAACTTCAATTCAAATTATATCTGCCGTTGAAACCGTTCTGCTGTTAAACCTAATTGTTTGCACCTTTAAAAGCCTTTTTTTCCTTTTTAAATAAACATGCAAAAATATTTTCCAACTCCAATAATTACCAAAAAAAAGTTTTAGGTTCAGAATATTTTGTTTCCTTTCAGTCCTGGGAAAGTTACCCAGGACATAATTCACAAATAATGGAATGATTTTAATATTTTACTTTAAAAACAGTCAGGTTTTGATGTACAAAATTAGGAATGTTCAAGTTTTCATTGATGTTCCATGGGACTTTCTTGTGTAAATGAAATTGTTAGTGTGTTTTTATAGCTTTGGGCAAATGTTTTGGAATATCCCAAGTTGTAATGCAAAAGTAATGAGCGTAGTTGACATCGAGATTGCGTTATAATTATCTGATAGGTGGGACACCATGCAGTGGCCCTCAGCAGAGTTTTGACAAAAAACTGAAAAACAGTGGTATAAAATAATAACGGTCTTTATTTATGCACCACTTACCTTCATGAAGTGCTTTAGAAAGGCAGCAGAGAAAACACTTAGTCATCTGATTTTTGAGAGGTGGACAGCTTAAAATAGTGGTTAAATAAAGAATAATTGGTAGTTATATCAGGATGAACTGAAACTTGAGGAGGAGATTGTTGATAAAAGTGTATCTATATAAGGCATTTAAATGAGGTCACTGATCTAGTTGACCTCCTTTCTGGAGGCATGGTATTCTAGCGCCTCAGGGCTTTGATTCCAAATGATCTGTCCTCTGAAAAAGACCAAAGGACCCTAACTGAGAACGTCAAAGCACTGTAAGGTCAGAGATTTATATAGCAGCTGGGAGAAGGTCCTTGTGAGTAAAAGCTGTCATTTTTTGATATACAGTCAGCACAGAATCCGTCTACAATAATTTAATGAACCATTCTAAAAGGCACACAATGGCATATTGTGTGTAAATGTGCCACAGTTTGGCGCTATTATAAATCAGAAGTGACATTGCTTAGATTTTGATAGCAATGCATGCATCCACCAGTTGGTTCACCTACTTCAGTGGCTTTGTAGGTTTCCCTCGGCCCCAGCCTGAGGCTAACGCCATTTCTGAGCGAAAGTGAGAACTTAAAAGTGGAGGTGAGAAGTTTACTAGCTGAGGTGTTGGATAGTTTTCTGCTACTTTTCTTAAAGCAAAACAAATAGTTTTCAAATTCAGCCCATTATTTTGTAAAAATAAGTACCTGCTCTGTTTTTTGTTTTTTTTTTATATATATTTCAGCCAAATTATAGTTCCCTAGTTTAAGGCTTACCTGCTGGTTGGTATATGTAGTTTCACTGAAAATTTGGAGCAAGGAGAAGGCAAGCTAAGTGTTAAAAGCTAAACAGAAGAAGAGGTCTCAGCTGCACGGTAGCTTGATCATGCAAGTCACAAAATGAGCTCATGTCTTTAACATTCACCATTAAATCCTTTTTATCATGTTTTTTGTGACTTGATGGTATAACAGGCTTAAAGTTGACTTAATGGTGGGCTAATCTGGAAAAAAACAACAATGTGTCTTTATCAAACATCTCTCCTTTTTTAAATGAGTGAATTTGTATGTGGTTTAATCCAGCTATTAACAAGTTTTAAGTTCAGCCTTAGTAGTCTAATTGAATCCTCCAGTGTATGAAAACAGTTATTTAGAGCTTAGTGGCAGCATGCTTGAATGGGATATAAACATATCTCAAGGCAGTGCTTTTGTCTTCTTTAAAATCCACTTTTAAAACTTTATTTTTTTTACTAAGAGATGCATTTATAACCCAACAAGTTGATGGTCGCTTTTCTATGGCATTCCCATATGCACTTGTACCAAGAAGGTCCTGGGTTCACATTTCGGACTCTCTGGACATATGCAGGTTTTCCCCAGGTTTTCTACCTCAGTCCAAACTTGTGAATGCTGGGTTAATTGGTCTTTAGGTCAGGGGTCAAGGGTCAGGGGTCTGAGGTCGGCAGCCTGTTGCTTCAGAGCCACAAGTGGATCTTTGGATCTTCAATAAGAACTCTTTATCAGTTTGGTTGAAAATTACAGAAAAGCAACTGTTTTTAACTATATAGATATTTTCATAAAAGCAGTTTCATGCAGTTTTTAAGGAATATTTGCAGCCAATATTTACATAACATAATACATAATTTCATAATGTATTTTTCTTAGTATGGAAACTGTATCTGTTGATAAATAGCTGATATTTTATTTCTTAAATATATTTTCTCCCAAATATTAACACACAGAAGAAAATGTATCCAACCTCTTTTTGCAGAGATTGGATATCTTTCTCTGTTTAAAACAATCTAACAGAATTGTATCTTTTTTTTTTCTTTCAAAAGGACATTTAACATTAGTGGCTGTAAAAATGTCTCTTTTGATCATAGTTTTTGGAGACCCTTCTCTTTCTCTGTTCCATAACCTACTTTTTCTGTTCTTGAGTTTTCCAAGTTTGGTTTATTACATTTTTCTATGATGCCTCTCATCAGTGACTGTCTGCTCACTGACCCTTGTCTTTTCAACACGGTGTTGTCACATAGCCGGCTGATGTTTTTATTTGGCAAATTAATCAACATAAACATTAGAGACAAATAAAGAATTACTTCCTTTAATGCTTCAAAATAAGAGTCTTAAATGAAGAAAGTGGCTTTAACAAGCATCCGTCCTTTTTTAAATGTATTTATTTAAAAGCGCTCACAAAACATAACTGAAATTACTTTAGCGTTATCAAATAAATGTCACTGTTCAAAAGACTTCACTTTGATAAGAAACATTGTGCTTCTCAAACAGTGCATCTGTCCTTAATTTCTGTTCTCAACAGCTGTACAAAAATATAAATATAAAATCTTAAACTTACTAAAGGTAAAACTTATTCCATCTACAAATAAAAAGGACTGTCATAAATATGTGGAAGCAGCACTAACAACTTTGACATAACTCAAACTGAGTATATATGAGTTTGTGCTTTTTATTACAAATGTTTTGACTGCTTTGGCCACAGGCCGCATATTTACAGTTTGTGATTATGTGTTGTGTTTGTTGCAGGACAAGAATAATTGCTAATTTATCTTATTGTTTGCCTGATGAAGCAATTGTTGTGATATGGACAATATATGCCCATGGTTTCTGCTGTCACAATATGCACAAATCACTGAACAAGCATGACTGGGGATTAGCATCACATCACACTGAAGTGTCATTCAGTTGCTGCGGCTTACACATATATTGAGCATAATTATTATGAAATGCTTACTAATGAGCAGAGGTGTAAGTGCTGCTGCATTTTAATGCAGATTTTACTGATTTTAATGTTTTTATAGCTGAAAATACAGCCAGCACAGCCATTACTGGAATTCAGCCGTTCATTATCATTCCTGTTTATCACCAGCTCTTCCTATACAGAGTTTAAGTTTTAATTACCCAGACAACAGTTTTTACTTTGTCCTCATGTCAATATTTTATTTAAATCATGTGCTTTATGACTTTTTCTGATTATTGTGATGTTTCAACAAGAAGGCACCGAAGCTGCTGAATAAAAAATAACACCTCATAAAATTTCCAGAGTGATGCACAGAATGTCAGAGCTGACAAAACCTGTGCAATACTGAAAATGAAAACGCAAGAAGTGTCTCTCTGCCATGTAGATCCAAATATCATTCATACAGCTTGTGGAACACCAACAGAACCACATTATGACATCCCTTAGTGATATCGCCCTAAAATACACAATATCTCACAGCAAGTGGTTAATGAGAACATAGCTGCTGTGTGCGATGTGTTCAGGAGATATTTATGGCCTGGTGATTTATGTCTACTTTGCTTCATGTGGAACACTTCACGTGAAAATACAGCAGAGAGACACGTTGGAAGCATCACATTATGAACTGTGTGGACCTCGTCGTTCTCTTTGCTCTGCCTCATTAATAATGGTGTGGCTGAGCTGGGATCAGAGGGGTTGTGTAACCCGGCCCTACAGCCTCCTAGGGCACATACGTGGAGATATAACGGAGAGCTGCACAGTTATAAACTTTGTTCTCTTGTTTTTGCTAATGCCAAGTTAGAATTACACATAGTGTGTAAATCATAATCTTCAGAATTCCCTTTGCTGTTTCCAATTGATGTTTGTGTCCAATCAGAAAATCAAGCTGCTTTCAAATAAGAAGAGGAGAAAAATATACCAATGCCAATTAGACATGGAGTGGTTGCCACCGCCAATACGCTTTCAGTACTGCTAAAATTTCCTATTATACAATTCCTGCATGCAACTATTTCACATTTTATTTGAAGATGTAATCAAAAATCCTGAGTTCCAGTTTTCTCCACTAGTATAGAGCATGGAGTAGTACTGCATTGCAGCAAAATGGAGACAAATATTGACTATGAAAATTGGTCGAGTTTTATTTATCGGACCGGTACCAAATCATTAAAGCATGACTAATCGGCCGATACCGATAATAGTTCTGCATTCCTACCTGCAAATATTTATAATCTACTGCTCACAAGTATACTGGCTACAGGAGCAGACATCTTGACTAATTACCCAGCTTATATCAGCTGGTTGTTCTTCTAGTGCTACTCTGATAAGGAGCAGACTGTCAAACAAATTATGTGCAAGAAGCACTTAAAAATGCTTCAAAGTGTTTGTTGGTGAGTTTATTCTGTCTTTGCTTGAGTCTTAAAGTGTTATTCACAAGATTTTACTGTAATTATCAGCATGTTAGCAGCAGTAACTGTAAATGCTGGTTTTCTAGATTGTGTTACACAATTTTGTTTAAAACAAAACATCTGTTATACTGTGAGAACATCACACTTTCATATGTTTATTGCCAAATATTGTTTGTAAATTTGTCATTTGTACATTTTCAAAACGTGTTTAAAATAAAGTGTAAGCTTCTCCTGGCTCTGCTAGAAGAGCTAGAAGAAGGCTCTACTAGCAGAAGCCTCTGCTATTTTGCATATTTTTTCTTTGTTTTAAAGAAGAAAAAAAAATGCTTTCTTTAAAACAAAGAGCACAGCAGTTGGAGATCAAACAAAATTGCAGACCAAGAACAAAGAAATCTGAAGTGTTGTGTTCAATTTTAAGTTCATACCTGGTATATTTCTTCTTTTTCGTCTCCATTTCCCCACCTCTTGTCAGCTGGTGTCTAAGGAGTATTGCTACCAACTCATCAACATGACTGAAGCTGCCTTAGTAAAGGTGCATGAGATTCTGAAAAATATATCAGCTCAAGATTTCATTGAAGTTATGCCAAACTTGCAACACAAAGCACATTCATCTTGTGCAGTTGTAAAATAATGCCTTAATGTCAAAGTAAATTCTACATCTTGATGCGCTGTCAGCATGTGACTTCAACTGGTTAAATAAGTCTGAGCTACTACTAGGAGGATAAAGTTAAGTTCAAGCTTGACAACTTGTTTGTGTGTTTGAGTTGGACAGTTGAAGAATAAAAGGTCTGTCACAAAGACATTTAGGAATCCTAGACCATATTTAAGAGCGGCAGACAGGAAACAAATGATTTCTAAGGACTGTAAAAATACCTTAACTGGCTGCTAACAAAGCTAATGTTAGCATTTCCTGCAAAGTTTGTACATCCATTATCCTTACATACACTATTTTCCTCTTACATCAACTGTCATGCTTTTATCAAATTCTTAACTTTGCAGCAATCCCTGATACCCCGCATGCATGACAGTGGAAAGGTGGATATCTTCACCTTAACAGGAGTGGAACGTAGCTCTGTGCAGATGGCCACATACTGCAGAGTGGCCATCTGCAATATGGCTAACACAAAACAAAGCAGAGACTATTTGGGGGAGAAACACAGCAAAAAAGATTAACTCAGTAAAATCCATGAAATAAAGAATTTAACTGAATTTAGCAACAACAATCGCTTATTCATTTTTTTTGTGTAGGATAGAGAAACAGAAAGACGGAGTCAAGTTATCAACTACAGAACGAACATGAGGTTTTGAGAAGGAACAGCTCAGCTTTCTGAAATATATTACAAAGAAATAGTCAGATGTTGTTTCTACAAGGAGATAAATTACATACAGAACATAAAATAGGAATAACTGCAGATGATTTCCTATTGGTCCTAAACTAATAGGCTTTTTTATATATATTTTAAATAAAGGTCTGGGTTGATAAGATCTTGTTCAAAATCCAAAACATTTAAACAGATCATAATTGATCTGGATGATTTTACACAAAACAGAGGTTCTTTAAAATACGATTTGAGATATATGAAACTTTATTCTACTCATAAAAACACAAAAGGAATATTTTTGATACGTCTTTGCAATAAGACCATCTACAAATTAGGCAACCGTATCGTTAAAAGCATGATCTTTAAAAACAGACTGCAATTTGTCAAACCTTTGCTCTAAGAATGCAAACGAAAAAGTTTGATCTAAAATTGTTGTGAAAATCTTGTCTCTATTTTGAACTCGGTGTTATCATCCTCTCCCGGGACTGGATGTATTCCTCTTCTAGTACTTTCTAAAGAAAACTTTACAGAAAAAACAACTATGCTGTAAACACAAAAGCTGCTGAGAACATCAACTGGGAGCTGATGTTGCCGATATTGAAACCTCCTCGTTTCCTGAAGTCTGTGTGCAATCCAGGGACGTAACGACCAATTCAGTTAAATTAGTCATACTTTGGGTTAGCTGCAAATTTCTTCATTGATTTTTCCTTTGTTTTTTGGCTCTGTGTTGTGATGCTCACTACACATTGTTCACACCTCCTTTGTCCCTGGAGAAAACATTTCAAAACCAATGCACTCTACGAAAAAAAGCAGTGGCTGCAATTTTCCAGGAAGGCACCATGGCCACAGAGAGAATAAGGGAGGCATCTATCTATTCCACTCAGTTTTTGTAAAGGATAAATATTAGAATATGTCCATCAAATCTATCTTTCGGTCGTCTTGATTCTAAATTTTGCTTTAGTAAGTATTCTGTAATTTAGTAGCATGCCCAGATGTTTTACTTGTTACAAGATAAATTATTTGGCTAAAAAGGCTTCAATTATCGCACAAAAATGAATAATTCTTGCCTTCCATTCAGTTTAATCAGTCTGTTTGGACTAATAGTCTAAAAAATGGATGATGTTTTTTAGTCTAAATCCCTGTGCCTTCCACAGAGCCTGCAGTGGATAGACATGCAGCCAGACCATGATGGTGCATTTAGGACTTTTCCTTAACTGCATTTCTCATGCTAATTTGTCTTAAAAAAGATTAATCCCTAGTGGTCATCAGAAAACATCATTAGAGTTTTGCTCAACAACTCTTAAACACACGTGTGCTTCATAATTTTGTGAACTCATTGAGAAAATGAGCCGAATAAAGACCATAAGTGGCTTCCTACACGCATTTGAAAAATATTTCAAAGCTGTTTGCAACATTGTTGTTGGCTGTTAAATAAAATGCATTGACTGTTACTGTTAAAGGAGCAGTATTATGTCAAATCAATATTTTTTAAGCTTTTTATCATGTTATGATTTTTTCTCATAAAAAATATACCTGGAGTTTTGCGTTGATTCGTTCATGCATGTCTCAGAAATCCTTGAAGAAATGTTTGGTCTTACAAAGCTCCGCCTATTTCTGCAAAACTCCTCCTTTTATCTGCAGTCTCCAGCTCAGCGTCTGCATTTATTGAACTGCAAATAAAATTTTGCTATAAAATGGGACTATGTGCCTGGAAAATACGTAATACCCCCTCTTTAAAGGTTTCTGTTTCAAAATGGGTCAAGAATAAAGCCAGACTGTATTTGTAAAAATGTATTTTAATCAATCAGTCAATTTATTTGTATAGCAGATTTTAGCAACATGCCAGTTCAAAGTACTTTACATCATTAAAACAGAAAAAAACCTTTATAAACACACATAGTCAATAGTAAAAACAACTGTAAAAACAACTGATAGGAAACTGGTCATTTCAGTCATTAAGGACTTAGAGTAAAATGATCTGTGAAGTGAAAAATTTAATGTTTTTTTATAAGATGATGTCTGATAAAAAAACACATGAAATAACAGAGTGAATACATATAATGCAGAACAACCACCACAGCCCAGCTGACCCTTATTCTCTCAAACAAAGAGAAGTTATAAAGAATGCATGTCATGCTCCTGCCCCTGCTCTGCCTCTGAATATGCGTTTCGTTTCTTTTTTTTCTTCACACGCCTGTTTGCTAGTGAGATGATAAAGAAGTCACGGTGGAATGAAAGTGTGAGCACCTTTTCCAAAAAGGAGACCGCTGTGACAGCTGTCTAGACAGATGACCTTCAGCCGTTTAATTGTTTACATCAGTGAGCAAAGAGAATGAAAACCAAGATCACGTAAAAAATACAGAGCTGCCCTTAATTTTTTCTTTCTTTAATTGAAAATGATTACATTTACAGAGAAGTTAATTAACTGTGGCAAACAGAAATGGAACAAGTGAGTAATCATCTATTTGCTTTATATCTTGCTGTATATTTCTATATACATTATGTGTTGATTTAATCAAGATTTAATACTACTGTGTTTTGTAATGCAAGACAAATATGATTAGTCACTTTTTGACTAAACAATCTGATTGTTTAGTCAATAGTTACAGCTTTTGGTGCCACTTTATGAATGACCTAAATAGTGCTTTGAAAAAATGGCAGATGCTATTTCTATTATTAAAAAGAAAATGGAGCAAATTGAAGGTTCTAATGAAAGTTTTTTTGTTTGTTTGTTTGTTTTTTCAGATGAATGGGAAAACAGTTTTTTCTATGGAAACAAAATTAGAGCGTCTTCAGAATGTAACCTTCAAATACAATAATGTTGAAATAATGTCTTTTAACACTTCACATTTGAATTGCTTTGCAGCACTCATTTTTGTTTTTTTTGGCAATTAGTTCAACTAAAACACTGGGAAGTTATTCCAACACATTTAAAATTGGCTGCAAAAAGCCATTTAAAAATAAGAAATGTCAAATGTCACAGATTATCGTGCAAAGGGCAGACTGTTAATACTCTTAGCAGATGATTAGATGGAGCATCTGTCAATCCCGCTCTGTCGTGAGTGAAATTCAGCCGTCAGATCAACGAGACACTTCCCGCGGATCTTGTCAGTGAACGGGAGCTAGCCCTAATTCCCTCCCCTTTCGTAGATGCAAGCACAAGACACGGAAACAAAAAGTTTTTTTATGTTTGAAACTTGTGTTTTTATAAATCTGAGGAAAGTCTGGATACCTCTGAAGGAAAACGAATAAATGAAACCGGCAAGCAGAAGAACGTCTCGGTTTAGAAAATGATAAACTGTGGAGAGACTTGTCGTTTGAAAATCAGCTCCCAGTATTGTCAGTGGAAAAAATTCACAACACTTTTAAATTCACTGTGAAAAATAGAAAGCCTTGGGAAAAGGTGTTCTTAGCCGTTGAACTATTTGATTTACAAAATCCCCATTTACTTTGATACCCTAATAGAATCCAGTGCAACCAGTTCCCATCAGGTAGGATTTTATTAGTAAGACGTCTTGTGTGTAAGGATTTTCAGAACGTTATTGAAGAAATTGCTTAATGAAGGCAAAAGACGAAGTTGTTGAAAAGTAACTAGTAAAGTGAGCTTAGGTTATTAAACAATAACCCAAGCTTTGAATCTAATAGATCACTTTCAAATCCAGAATTGGAAAAAGAACATGGCGCAATGCTACATATGTAGTATTTTGTGTTGGTCTGTCACACACGATTTAAATGAAGTACATCGAGGTTTTTGGTTGCAACAAAACAAAAGATGTTTCCACATCGGATAGTCCGGTAGACTTGGTCCGATTTGGGACCATAACTGCAGCATTTGTTACATTTTCAGCTGCTGTGGTTCTTTTTCACACTGCACTGTGTAAAATGAACCAAACCCTCAGAAATAACTGTTTAACACCGCCTCTGGTGGCGCTGCACCAAGAAGCACTGAAGAAAACGACACAAAAATCTCTAAATACGTCACTGAGCGTAACTTCCTCCTTCACAAAATGTATCAAAATTGGAGTAGCATGAGATTTAAGCGGTTGGAGGATTTCTCTTTTGTCATTTTCAAGAGACCACAAGCCATTTCTCCCATGATTCTACCAAGTCATAGTCACCATCATGATCACATTTAAAAGAGCATGCACTTATTCAGTGAGTCCATCATTATATTCCTCAATGTGCCATACAAAGTTATCCTGTCACAAGCTATTCATGCTGTCTACTTGGCACATACTTACATGCTTCTACTCCATAGTCGTGTTAATGTGACTATAGAATGAGCGCCAATCGCAGTCTGACAAAACTCAAAACATTTGACTACAGAACATGCTAAAAGAGGCAATGTGATGAGACTGAATATAAAAAGGAAACACTTGAAGAGTTCAGGGATGTAAAACCTTGTTGTTTAAAATAAAACTGGAAAGTGGCGGCTGTCCTCCAATGCATATGTGATTTGCATCCTTTCACATAGTTTTTTTTTTTTTTTTTTCTTCTCACTCTGTTTACAGGCGCGGCTTTCATGAAGAAGCTGACCTGCTAACATTCTAGCAGAAGGGACCCTCTTCCACAAGTATGGGGTCACCATGGAAACCATTTCTCATCCTGTCTGTCATCAGTGGCCTTTCAGGTAAGGAATTCAAAAGGTAGCGTCGGAGATAATGGGAAATAAATGTAGTGAATAATCTCTTTAAGCGCTGGCATTACAGCTGTGTAGTATTCATTGAACTGTTCAGATGATGACAGGGGAGTTGCACTCTGTAAATGTGACTCAGTTGAGAGAATTGTCCTTGTGGATGAATGGATGAAGGAGAAAACTTTTAATTCTTGGACAGAATGAATCTACATCATTTCAATCATGAGCTTAGCTTATCTGGGAGGAAATTGAGATAGTTTAACATTCCAACTGCGTCTGTTCTTTTGGTCTCCTCTGACAATTTGACAACTCCTGACTAAAAATACCTTCCTTCTTTGTTCAAAAAAATGGAAAATGTCATTCAGTTTCATTGACAAACTACCTTCCCGGCCTTTGGGTCCCGGTAGCAATTAAAACTGCAACATGACAGTGCTAATGTTCCATCTTCAATGCTTTGCCTTCTCATTTTCTCAGCGTGATTCAGAGTGAGTGCAGAATTTAAAGCTCAATTGCCTTTTCTCGGTCAGTTCAGAGGCATGTGTTTGCCACTCTAATGGATTTTGCCCTTTAAATGGTTCTTTTAGCCCACCAGAGGAGGGTTATGCACTCCGTGGCTCTGTCCGAGCTTCGTTTATGGGACTCATACAAACAGCTCTGACCTCTCTCTTCCCCTTGTTAAACCATACTATTAAATGGCAACAACGGTTTCTTAACTTTTGAGCCTTGTCCTTCGAGACTGTTGCATTCTGAGTAAATTGTTTTTGTTTTTAGAAGAGAGAGAACATTTTGTTTTATGTTTTGTGTTTTTCAAATGCCAATTGCCAGTTATAGCGTTGGCCTACTAACCAGTGGCAATTGGACCACTTCCTGGTAATATCTAGTTAAGCAATTTGTACAGATCAGATTATTACATGTAATGAGCCACCTGCACAAATGGCAAAAACTACTTTCCCTTTTTGTTTTCTGCTTTTTTTTTTCAGTAAAGATGGTAACAAGCTCGTTGTCTTTTGCTGTTGTTTTATAATTAGTTGCTGATTATTCTGAGAATTGTTCAGCTGGATGATTGAGTGATATTACAATCAATTTGACAAGAGAAAATTAATAAGCCTGTTTTCATGTAGAGCATAGTAGTGCTCTCAGCAATCCAAAAATAGAAAAGAAAACATCTCACCCTCTAATATTGCTTTACAGTTGAATGAGCACAAATGTTTTTCTTTGAGCAAATATTAAGTGTAATAGGGACTTTGTAAAATTCAACTGCTGTGCTCTAAAGACTACTGATTTAAAGTCAACTCTGTTTTTAATTTTTTTTTTTTGCCAACTAGGTCCTAGTACAGAAATGGCCAGATTTAGGCTCGGATTTGACACAGAAGTGTTTGGAAGTGGTTTTGTTTTGCTTTTCAGCCCAATATCAGAATAAGAGTCAGCTTTGTTTTAATCAAGATTGTGTGCATAAATGAGGAATCAGGAGTATAGAGTATGAATAGAAAAACTTCAGAGGAAATAAAATAAGGACAACGAAACAGGTTATGCATGCATTTACTGCCATGTTTTTAATAAGAAAGGAAACCCAAAGTTTGATGTGACAGTGCAAAAATGCTTATTTGTTTTCATAGTGGCTGTAAGGTGTTCACTGTGTAATAAGAGAGAGAGAAACTGTCTCTGTGGCACGAAACTGCCTACTTTGAAAGCTCAAACACACTAAATATACACCAATATGTACCGTGGAAACTGTCTGGGCAATACCACGCTAACTACAGTTTCCCATATCTCCAGTCTTGGGGCTACAGCCAAAGAAAATGAATGGTGCTCCTGGCTTGGTTGCTTTGCAAACACCAGTCATAAGCGTATCGAGTAACATTGTGTCTAGGTATTTCAGCTGCATCTTCTTTTGAATATTTTAGATATGCTCTATGGAAAACAACAAATAGGCAAATTTTATGTGAATAATTGAGTTATGTTCCATAGAAAATTATGCAAAGAGGTGAATCTGTGAATAGGCTGTAGCTCAAAATGGAAATATGTGAAGAATGGTTAAGCTCTTTCTAGTTTCCTTACAAACCCAGCAAATTGTGACACCTTTGATTAATATCGGGTTAAAATTAAAACTACCCAGCTTCTGTCTGAACAACCCAGTTTTGTGTTTATGGAAAACACTGAATAAAACATTGCCGGTCTAGGTTGACTTTATGACCACATATTTGGTCAAAGCTTGAATTCTGAACATAACTTGCACTAGCATGCAATAGCTAGCTTCCTCTAGCATATGCAAGATTAAGATTGGCTTAAATGAATAAGCTTATGTGCTGTGAATTGGGGGGCATAAAGTAACCCTCTGGTATTATTATCACACAGCATAATTTACTGTCTTGCTATTTCTTATTGAATCTTGTTGAAGAGGCTTAGTAAAGTATGAACAAATTGAGCTATTCAAAATGGCGGTCACGTTTTGGCCCAATGCTTCATTAAAAATACCCAATTTTTATCCCTGAAGCAGAAGCAAAGTATTTGTCTTTGATGAATCACCAAGGAGGTTTTCTGTGTGTAAGATCATGTCTGTAATTTAAATTCAAGATTAATCAATAACTCAGCCTTAGGACATTAAATTGTAAGCAACAACAGACAAACTTGTTACACCTTGAGATGTAAGAGGTAGAAATTTGCATAGTCGGTGTTGGGTACATACCCAATCAGCTTGACACCATTAGCTGATTTGGTCTGTATTGGTTTTTTTCCTCAATTCACAACAACAAATAAATGGATTTACAGGTAGCTTAAATCCATCTACCTATAGATGGATTTTTATGTGGGTCAAACTTTCGTGTACAGCTAGCACTCAGATTTACATAGATAGGAGAGAAAGCAAAATGACTTAAATAGAGTTAGAGACAATATAAAAGTCAGACTGGGATTCAGCAGTCATTTTCAGCTTCTTAGCAGCAGAATCTGCTTCAAGATGAGCACACATTTACAGGGAGTGCCATTCTTTTACCTGCTTCTGAAAAGACTGGAATGTCATTGTGCAAGAACAGCAACATTTCCATGGTTTCAAATCTTTTTCTTCCCGCAGAAAGTCAACGTCTGGTGTTATCAAGCACTTGTGATGTTAGTTTAGAAGCCAACAGCAGAAGCACATGGAGGGCTGGTGTAATTTAATCATGAGCCATTTCAACAACTGTCTGCAAAGTGTCATTAGAGACTCCCTAGAGATTTTGTAAGTGATTCATCTAATGCGTGGGAATGTGTCATAAAAGCAGTAAATCTATATAAACTCAGTGGGTGCCACTGCTGCTGTAAAGCAGTTTATACTCAGACAATGTCTTGATTAAAACTCTACCGCTAACGCATTTAAATTAAGTACTGCGAACTTATTACAGACTGACTTTTGATATTTTAACTACAATATGAAGTAATGCAGAGATCAACTTTTAACTGTAAAGCAAAATTAGGAAGCAATAAAAAAGTAAAATCTTTATATAAAAGTAAACATGAAAAGAGTGCCGGTAGAAACTTTGAGATGTTGCAGTAGTTTTCTGTTTTCTCTCACACCCTGTGGCTCTTCTGCTTACATGTGTGAACAATGAACTATTGAAGTAGACCAGAAAATGTAATTCTAAGCAGATATATGCATTTTCCCCAGCTTTTTATTTTCTTTCATTACTTTCTATATATTAATGACTTAATATTCTCTGCAAGTTGAACTTTTTTTTGCCATGCCTTCATTCATTGTATTTTGCTAAAGTTGTATCAGTCGATATGTTTTTACCATGATACTGATCATTTTAGCTTAAGTATTTATCATTTCCTAAGTCTTAATTCTGTTTCTATACATTTTTTTTTTTACAAATCAGACTTGCATACTACACAAAGTAATTAACCTGAATGACATGCCAGAGACTAGGAATCATTGTGTATTGGTTGATGAATAAATTCTAAACACAAACTCATACATAATGGATACTGTAAATAACTACAATTGATAAATATGCTAGATGGAAATGTTATGGCTTCATTAAAGTGTTTATCCATTCCTTCATTAATAGTTTACCTGCTTATCCAGGCAGGGTCATGAGGGAGGCTGGTGTCTATGTCCAGCAGTCAGGTGGGCTGTCAGTCCATCACAGGATGATAGAAAATAAACGCATTTTTTTGTCCTTTGTAACATAAAATAAGTCAGAATTTTATTTAGAATTTAGTCTAATCATATTTGACATTCAAAATTTATTACACGTTTCTGTATTTGATTAATTCTAGTCTAAAAATTCTTTGGAACAAGTGGCTTTTTTTTGCTGTCACATGAATATTTATTTCATCTCTTTAGTTTCCTCAAAAGTTTAATGCTTTACCTTACGACACTTCCGAGGTAGATTGATGATCTGGTTGGATTTTGCCTGAAGTTTACATTTTAAATCAAATTGGGAACAGTAAAGACGGCTTCCTTACAGTCGTCTCGGGAAGAAACTACCAGGTTTGCAAGTGGCAAATGAAATGTTTTTCTCTCCTGTTTTAAAATGGTTCAAAACAATATACAAGTTAGCAACATCACTTCACATGTTCTATCACTACGCTTTATAGAAGCTGTAACTGCATCTGAAATAAAACCATAAAGGGAAGATCAGGGCATCCCTAGTTTTTGTTTTTGCTTATTATTTTTAAGTACAAATGTTCCCAGTGTACCTAACTGATCTCCTTTTCTTCACAGTGACAACAAAATACCTTTTTATTAGTATAAAAGTCACAGACTAAAAATCCAGCTTCAAATTGCTTCGATTTACACAGCATTTGCTTCGACAGAGATGCAGCAGAAATCAAAGCTATTTGGCAGATATTGGCACTCTACTGAAGCTAAATTCACTTTCCAAAAATTTGCACTTATGAGTCCTTTGGTGTTGTCGAAGCAGATCACTGCATGAGTGGGTAATATTACAATCGATTTGTCAAGGGAAAATAAGATACTGTTGTTTTTGCACTTCCTACAACTAGAAGAACATGTTTTGGATTTTGAAGATAAGAGAATAAAGTCAAACTGTCTAAAATTGTCAGATTGGAGAAGGATAAATGAGTGATAAATGAGAATGAGAGTATTTAACCTGTTAGACAGGAAAAAAAAAAGAAAACTTGATCCTTTCAGTCTAGCCAGAGCACTGTAAAAACTCAGTTTGATGTAACAAGGGAGGCAATGACTACTGTGCTGCTCTTTGTTGTGAAAATAGAATAACTCTGCTGTATTAGATTGAAATGCCATCTGTGTCAGGTCAATGCATTGTTCCTCTGCATTTTAAAGTTACTATTTGCTCAAGTTAGATTCATACTTGGCATGAGCAATACTGAAGCAACAAACAAAATGGTGTTTTAAGGTATTTAAGTGATACAAGTTTAATTCTGAGGTCTGCGTATAAAGCAAAAATATAATAGATTGGTTTGCCTTACTTAATTTTAAACAGTATTTAAAATGAGCTAAATACTGTTGGCACAGGAAGAAAACATTCTTTCTAATGCCTTATAAAAGTATCCCTACCCACATTTGTTACATGTCATAATTTTTTCATTTTCTCTATACGAAGTCAAAAGTGCATACAAGGTGTCCAGTTTTATGTTTTCTCCCTCAAATTGTTACTTTTTACAGATGGTGTGTACTGCTTGTAGAAAGTTGCAGTGGGGCTTTCTATAATTTACCTTGAAGCTTCAAGGGTGGAAACATCTGTAAGTCTGACACCTCTAGGAAAATGGTGGTGTGCCCATTTAGGATGGGGAGCAGTCAATACCTCTAAAGAAAGAGTAATGTTTGCTTTTGGATGGCATGGTAGATGGAGAGGGGAAATTTGCTTCTTCAGAGCAATGTCTGTTATTATTGTGTTGGTTTCTTCTCATAAATTATAAAGAGTCTCTGCATAGACTGCAGGTTCCCAGGTCAAAGTTAGAAGTAGAAAATTGAGAAATTAATTGAGGAATTGACAGATGGATGTTTCTGTTCATCTTTCTTACTTCGAACACTGTGTAGAGAATGCTAAATGTTGAATGAATCAAAAACCTACTAATGAATTATTTATGAAATATGTTTGTTTTTAATCATTCTCAGATCTATCAATAAGAAAGCCCACAGAGTCCCACAGTGCTTTAAGGCCACCACCATTAGCCCTGCTCCGAAAAAGGGACACAGCTTCAGAGCACATTGACCTACAGTGGATTAGCTGCAGTTCGCATACCGCACAAATTGGTCAGCAGTTGAAGGGATCTCACTCCCTGTCACATCTGGAACACCTCCACTCCCATGCGAGAATGCTGTTTTATAGACTTCAGCTCAGCGTTCAATACCATAATTCCCTCGCAGCTCAAGTTACATCTGCCTGGACTGAACACCTCCTCCTGCAACTGGTTCCTGGACTTCCTTACTGGACGATTTCACAGTCCAGATTGGCTGCACCAGCTCCAGCACTGTCACATTGAGCACAGGAGCCCCCCAGGGATGTGGGCTGAACCCACTGCTGTTTACATTGCTGAGTTATAACTGCACACTGAGCTCCAGTATAAACCGCATCATCAAGTTTGTTGATGACACCAACCTGCCTCTTAATGTCAAAAGACAAAAGAGCCGATTCTTGATTACAGAAATACTTGCCCTAACCAACTCACTTACCATCGATGGTGCAACATGTAGAAAGTAAGAACACCAAACTTCTTGGTGTTTACTTAACAGAGGCCCTTTCCTGGCCAATAACACTGGTTCCCTGACCAAAAGAGACCAGCGCTGCCTACACTTTCTGTGGCGACTGAAGAAGACCCACCTTCCCAAACCTACCTTCATCACCTTCCACTGTCACCATTGAGAGCGTCCTGACCAGCTGTACAGTCTGGTATGGAAACTGCCATGGCTCTGACCTATAGGCCTGTAGAGGATTGTGATGTTTGCTAAGTGCAACATGATCATTCATCAGTTTTTATTGGTTATTTCCACAGTTCCAAAGTACCAGGTTAAGATCACTCAACATTAAGAAATAATTTAATGTATTTTCATAGATTTGTTTCAAGATCATCAACATTGTATGTCTCAGGAAATCTGTGGGATTAAATACTTCACATCTTTATCTTAACATAATGTCGAGATAAGGACCCATTTAGTCTCAGTCAATAGTGTGAAATGTGTGCATATACTTGCTTTTGTGTATGGATTTGTACACAAAAAGTTTGATGTCTGAGGGTTGATATCACTGCAGCTATTAAATGCCCTATTTCAGTAAGGGAGCCGCACTCCAGACTAGTTTCAAATATTATCAACAACAGAGGCTATGAGTACCAGTCCCCACTGATATGATGGTGTCTTTGTCCATTAAAATACTTTGACATGATGGTTTGTGTAATGGATTATTGACCTACTGTTCACTCTGAATACTCTGAAAACGCTTGCTTTGAAGACAGTAGATTCTGTGTTCAATTTTTTTCCACTTGTACTGTCTCCCCTGTCAAGTTCTTTTCATTCCGCAGATATTTAAATCATGCGGAGGCAGAGAGGGCAGCACAATTAGATTTCTCTTATGTTCAAAAGTGGGTTGGGCTGGCATGATGTCTGAGGCCATTTTTTTTTTCTCCCCCACAGTCAGCCACTGATTGAAATAAAATGTTGCTCCGAGTGTTAAGTGTGGAATGGTAATTCACCTTTTCCTCTGCTAACTCCGAGCTATCTAAATATTAAAAGTGGGTTGCAGGAAATATAGAAGTATAGTACCGTATAAGTAATGCATGAAGTCATTTTCGTGAAGGGCAAAAGAGTCACACCAGGGTTATGATTGTGTGTGGGGAAACAAATGGATATTTACATTTGCTACACAGAGACTCTGCTATGAATATATTGCAGTGATTGGAAACCACAGAAAATGTGTGTTAAAAGATGGCAGTAAATAGTGTAGATAATTCCAATCACCAGTTCTTTTAGTAGCTTTGAGAACAAGGTTGGTTCTAGAAATGGGACAGTACTGTATAACAACAACTCTTATGACTTGTACTTAGTTCAGACAAACTGAGATATGCAAAATCTATTTCCAATCCTACCATCTGATACTAGTGGATCTTCTCCAGCTGGCAGGAGAGTCTGACTTGTGACTGCTTTCTTATATGAGCAACTGGAGCCTGGGAAAGTGAGGGGGGAAAAAAAAGATTTGTGAGTGAACATTACAATTAGAGCTCTGGCATTCAGTCAGCAGGCAAAGGATTTAAATTTGCCATTTCAGAGTGCATAAATTTGTGTTCTGATACCAATGATTTTTAAACTGTTGTGTTGAGTTGGGTTGAACAATGATAGCTTCCTTTTTTTATTTCTAGTGGATTTCAATGTTTTTGTACTTGGTTATGAAAAATAGAAACGCACTGTGTATAAAAGTTTCTGAAATCTGAATTTATTCAACATAAACTAAGGTTAAAACTAAAGTTTCTAATATGAAGTGTGAAAGGTAGTGAAATCAGAGGTGTCTGGTGTGATTGAGTGGCGAATGTATGTGGAAGTGTTGTAACGTGCAATCAAAATAATCTGCAAATCAAAAGGAAGAAGCATGTCTGCCTGTGGAGGAGAGACGTTAGCTGCTAGTCAGGCTTTGAATAAAATGGCCTCACCACGTCCAAATCAGTAATCAGTGTTGAGAAGAAAAGGTAAATGCTCAACCTAACCACAAGGACTGTAACATCATCATTTACATTTTTTCCATTACCAACTTCAATGCATTTTTGTGGATTTTATAACAGACTAGCAGACTTTAACTTCAGCCCTCGAGGTCTGGTGTCCTGCAACTTTAAGATTCACACCTGAGTTAAGTAATCAGGTCGTTAGCAAGACTCTGGAGACTTTGACTTGCATACAGAGGATTACAACCATTTGAATTAGTCAGATGGCTTTAATTCAGCCATTTGACATTTCATATTAGTTGATGTCAATTGTTACTGAAACATCCAAAATTCTCTCTTTTTTCGAACTTTCCTCTTGAGTTGTTGTACTTTTTTCCCCCTTTTAGTCCAGCCTATATTTTTAAGTGTATATTGGGTGCATATTGTGTTTGTTCTTTCAACTATGTGGACCCTGTGTACGGTGTCCATGGACGATTGAGATTCATAGTCCAGTGTGCTGATTAACTATATTTCTCTTTATAACACTCAGCATTATGAATGGTGTCACATAGAAAACAATTTGATGTGACCATCGTTTCCTGACTAGCAGTTTTCTGTGCAAGTCAGTTCATCATAAAGTTTGCATAACTGCTCGTAAAAATTGTCCTTTGTGCGTACGGATGTACGCTTTGAATCTGTATCGACTCTGCCATGAGCACGAACCTCCAAGAAATTAAATGTGTCCTAGTAAGCAATATGAAACTGCTGCTGCACAAGTTGTTAGCTTACGAAATCGAGTTGGTTGATGTCATCAACCTTGCTCTTAAGAAGATTCAACAGCTAGAGCTTTTTCTCTGGTTACATCCCAGAGAATGCCATGTGGGTCTGGGTTGAACTTTGGTGAAATTAATGCTCTCTTCTAAAGATATTGATCATGTGTTTTTGCGATGCAAATCATTATTATTTTATTGCTCAGTCCTAGTGATTCTGGAAGAAAACCTCCTGTAAAAGAAAATCTCCAAGAGGTATAATTTAGAGATGCACCGATATGAAAATTTGGGCTCATATTGATATCAGATATTAAATATTAAATAAATTTCTCTAATGTTTTGACACCTATTGGGAAAAAAATACCAGACACAGACAGCAAGATGGGAATAAATATTGGTTGTTGATATTAGCCCAGTTTTGATGATTGGGCCAAAACCAATATGTTAAAAAATGACTTTCGGTCAATACCAATGTTATCATGCATTCCTTGTATGAATACTTTAAGTAAAATAAGATCCTGCAAAACTTGTCTATCATCTCAAAGTGTTCATGTGTTTTAGAAACCCACAACAAAAACGTGCATCAATAAAGCAGAGTATGGAGAAGATGTTCATATTTTCCATTAACGTCTGCATTATACAGCGTCAGTGCCGGTTCATACCCCAGCAAGGTTGATTCAGCTCATATGATCCCCTTAGTACACCAAGAGTAATGAAAAAAGAATAGGGCTTAGTGAGTAGTATATTGTGATAGGAGGTAAGGCGAGGTTGCATATTATGTATGGATTGTTCCATCTGTAATGATATTCAGCTGAATAAATGGTCTCAAGCATAATCAGCTTGAGTCAATATAATCTCCCTCTGAAGGTCTTCATTAATCTTACAGGCGATAGCCAATCATGTCTGTCTACTTGAGTCCCCATGAATGCCTCGCCTTCTTACTGTACTTTATTCGACAGATTTTTGCAGGAGCCAGGCAAATTCTCACCAGGCTCACATATTCTCCCACGTGTCAATGCTTTGACCTCATATAAGTTTACAGGTTTTCTATTCTACTAGCTTTCTGTTTCCTTTGTTTTCCAGACCATTGTTACCTTTAAGTTCACTCACTCCCTCTGTTCGTGATTTGCTTACATATTAATCCTTTTGTCTTAGAGGTGAGTAACTGTCCCAAGTAGGTGTCACTTCCCCAATAATGTAACCTTCATTAAAACAAAGGCTCTAATAGCTGAACACTCGTATGATAATAAGGACAAGTAACAGCGGTGTTTGGCTTTTTGTTCCCTGTTCAGGTATCAGATGGCATTTGCCACCTTTGGAGATGTTATCATAACGCTGGTGTTACGACCTCAAACAATAACTGATGGGATTGGGCTGGAGCTCTCGGAAATGGAGCACACATAGTCTTTTCAGCAAGGAGTGTTTCTGGTTTTACGCCCTCTGAAAGATAGGGATCAGTGGGATCTGCAAGGGTCATTGCTTTTATCAGATGAAGGTGAAAGCTGACAGGAGAAAGTGCCGGGTGGCTTCAGTAGTCAAACAAACAAAAGGGATGTTTTTTCTTTGTACTGAGTGTTTAGGATTGTGCTTCAGTATGAAATTTTGACAGAATATTCCAGCAATACAACATACATAGTAGATGTGATGTTGTACGTTTATGTGGGAAACACACCAGTAATACTCTGCAGTAATACTTTAAAATTTTTATAACAATTTTAATAGAATCCAATGCACTTTTAAGTATTATTTGTTGAAGATTTGCAGAAATGTGTCAGTTTTTTCAGTTTGTCAGCAATAAATGTTATGCATCTTTCCACTCTGCTGAGTCTTTGGCCACTTTATTTATTTATTGTAAGGTGCCTTGAGACACCATGTGTTAATTGCTGCTACATAAATATTGTACATTTGTGCATTGTATAATGACTTGCAAAAGCACTCATTTCCCTCATACCTTTCATACCTTTTCAAAATTATCATAGTGATAATTTGGAAAAGGTCAATAAAATCTCAATGCATTTTATTGAGATTTTGTAACAGAAAAACACAAAATAGTTGTAGTTTGGTTGCATGTAAAGGATCTGGCTTATGTGCTCGGGGTCATGCCTTGAGTGGGGGGCGGCTAGCATAAGGAAGGAGACCAAAATGTAAATTTTTGGTTTACATGCAAGACTTTCTCCAGAAATAACTGACACATCATTCTTCATAATAAAGCATGGTGGTTGCAGTATCATGTTTTGTTCTAAGATGGATGGAGCAATTTATGAGGCAATTGTAGAAAATATTGGAGAACCTATTTTTGTTTCCAGCAAAAGAAGCCAACCTACAATGGAAAGGTTTTGTAGGTTGAAAGCATTTTCATGTGTTAGAATGACCAAGTCAAAGTCCAGACAATTAATCTGTCTGAAAATCAGTAGTAAGATTTAAAGAATGTTGTCCACAGGCAGTTTGTTCTGTCTGTAGCTTGTGCTACTTTCCAGAAAAAAATAAATAAAAAAAATAAAATGTGGATGTGTGAAACTTGTAGAAACAGACCACAAAAGAATTACAGCTGTCACTGCAGCAGCGTTTTACTCTCCAAAGCATTGGCTCAGAGGGACTCGGTACAAATTCTTGTCTTTCATTTTGAGTTTTTATTTTGAAGAAAAAAGTATTTTTCTTTCCACATCACAATTACACACTGTTTTTGTTGGTCCAAAAACGAGGCTCTTGCTAAAATAAATATAGAGAATTTTGTGGTTGTCGTGTGCATGAAAACCCAGAAGAGCTGCTGCTTGAGAAACCACAGGTTCAGATCAGACCCAATGGATATGCTTTACCCAGCAAAAGTGTCCAAACATGGTTATTTGTGAATCTAGCAGATAGTGGCTCTGAGAATTCACAGCAAGTAACTGTGCATGAGGATAGTGTTTGCTTCCACATGTTTTTGCCAAATGGGTCTGTATATCTCTCTTTGAGCAAATATCTGATGGGATGTTATGGCCTCTGTGGTCGACAAAGCCCTTCCTCAAAGACCCTGCTCTACAATCCACAGGACCCAAAGGATCCATGGGTAATATCCTGGTTTATTATGCAACCAAAAATCTTCTTCAGTATCTTCTATTTGAGATTTTTAAAGTTGTTGATTTCACATAAATATCAGCTTAATAGAGAGAAATACATATTCAGTCTTACCCAACATAACGCTCACATTCACACAGCTCTGATTTTCCTATCAAGAAAATATTGCATCATGTTTCAGCATTTCAAAAGTTTGACTCCTCGACTGGAGGAATATGTTATAAAATAAAACTAAGTATGTATTCATCTTGTGTAATTCATACTTTAAGACTATTACTCTGACTTTTTGACTCTTGTTGCACCAATATCCCCAACTGTGTTTGATCAAGGGATGATACGGATATGAGCATATATTTGTTCTTCCTAATTGCACGGAACATCACATCTCTCCTGTAGCTGAATGAACACATCATCAGTCGCTCAGCGATAGCTCTGTGGCAGGAAGCAGATAGATTGCAAGTAAAGTAAGTAAATGCAATCTATGCGAGTGTCAGCTTACAGGTCTGGGGGATATTTAATTTTAAATCCTTTATCAACTACAATGATAAATCATATACCTGACTCTGTGAATGCCAACTTTTCAACAGCTGAAGCTCCTCTGTGATATTCCTCATGGCTTTGGCAGAAGAATCAGGAGATGAACAGTTTTATTTCTTTTAATGGAATATTCAAACACAAAAAGCAAAACTATTATTATTAATTATTTTGGCAACATTAAATATAGTGCCTTGCAAAAGTATCAGTGTGTTGATATTTTGCTTGTTTAAGATTTAATTACATAATTTTAAAAGGGTTTAAAAACAACAATAGACTCTTTCATAGGAGTCTGAACAACCACAAGGCTTGCAGCTGCAATTGTTGCAAACAATGATTTTACAAGTTATTGACTGGAGGATTAAATACAAATTCATGCTGTAGTTTTTGGATTTTTAATTAATTGCAAAAAAAGTTGTTCGTCTGCTTGCTTCACAATTACACAATTATGTTTTAGTTTGTGTTAGTGTGCTACGTCTCAAAGATGTGGCTGTTTGAGGTTGTGCATGACAATATTCTAAAAAAGTTCTAAGTTCAGTTAGAATACTTTTGCAAAGTACTGTACATGTCAGTGTATTAACACAACAAGCTTTCATGTATTTTTAATGCATATATTATAGTTGAGAATCTTTCAACTTTGTTTGAATGAAGACAGTGCAGCTGTCTTCTTTAAACTGTGTCAAGCTACTGTATAAGAGGCTGATTCCTTGTCATCACTCTCAGCTTCCCTCAAACACACTGCAACTGTCACATCACAGCTGTCATTCATACATATATGGATGCAACAAATAGGAGCTATTTCTATACAGGAATGCAATTTGAGCAAAAACTGTGTGGGTTGAATTAATTTACTTAAATGAAAAAATAAAAAAGAGCACAACAGCGTTCAGTGGCTGGAAAACTTCATGGTGTAAAGAATAGGGAGAAAAAAGTTTATTTTAAACCTGCACTGCATAAAGGTTTTGTTTTACAAAAAGTTCCCTGTAAAAGCACAAAAAAGGACAGGAATATTCATGTATGTTAATACTAAAGAAATAATGCAACTGTGATTCAAATACTGGAGCAATGACCCAATAATACTTATCATCGAATTAGACACTTCACTCACTCTGGCAATCTGGATCCTTTAAATTGAAAGTGAAATTGACAACATCACATCAGATATGCTTTGTATTTGTTTAAGTACTTACAATATATATATATATATATATATATATATATAAAAAAAAAGTCATATCTAGATGGCCATTTGAAAAAATAAAAATAGCTGAATCAAACTAGATTCTGACATAGCCAAAACTTTACATTACTGGTCAGTAACAGTGCAACTCTGTAAATTCCACAGCACTGATCCCAGTACACATGCACAATTTAAAATGAAATGAGAACATGTTATAGGTGACAAAGTAATCAGAGTGTGACTGTGTCTTTCACAAAACCCACTTCATTTCAGCTGCCTTTACCAACCTCTTCTCATCCTTATATCACAGCCAAAGACAAGCACATTCATACAAAAGACAGAGTTCTACACACAACATAAATATATTTGATTATCCCAAAATAAGAAGAGAATTGTCAACTCATGACTTCTATGGCTCTGCCACTCTGCATCCACAGATTCAAACATCTGTGTTTTGGTTATGCAACTCAGTGAAAAGGTTTTACAGCACTTAAACTTTTTTTTAAGACTTCTCACCTTGTAAGCACACATTTCAGTGGGTTGTGTTGAGAGTTTTTGTGACAGACCAAGCCACAACCAGAACAGAAAATAGTCTCCAGTTAGTTATACTAAAAATATGAATTCATTGCAAATTCATTCTTCTACATGAAGGTTTTATTTTCTTTTCACTCATTTTTCTAAGCAATGCGTGCTTTTGTAACCATTACAAATTCAACAAGAACATGCATTTATACTTTTTAGAGTTTGGCCGCAAAAGAACTAAGCGTGATAGTTATATATTCCGTAAAAAAAAAAAAAAATCAAATTTTCTTATGGCTGTTAAAGCAAACTTTTCTGCAGTAATGATAGGTTCATTGTTATGTGCAGAAGGGAGTCTGTGTACACCTCAGCTGAACTGATTCATGACATGATAAACCGACTGCCAAGATGACATCCAAATACCAATTGCTTTGCTTTGCAATATTCAAACTCACAATGCTTTTAATTTCAGAGTTCCATATCTTGCTGTACCCAAGAATATGTTATACAGTAATTGCCTTCTCTCCATTTTTAGATAGCAGTGTTTTTGTGCTGACAAGTCCCTAAGGATACATAATTATTTCTCTGTTTTATTCAGTACTTTCGTAGCACTTTATCATGTAGCGCAAAACACCCCCACCCCCTTTTGTAGAACTCTGATTAGACTCTTGCTGTGCTTTAAGGTTCTTGTCTTTTGCATTTTAGTGTGAGCACTGCTTCTGCTATCTGGCTTGCTATGTTTTATTTGCTGTCTAAACCTACAGCAGTTTTGTACAGTTACTCCCAAAGTTATATATTCATCAATCTGTGGGGAAAGCATTTAGTTCTGATATTTTTAGCTTAATAAACGCACAACACAATGTCTCATTAGCCTACATGAAAAAGAGAAGATTGAATTCTTCAAAAGTAAAGGAAATATTACAACTCTTTGAAAGCAACAAAGAATAACCATATCATAATCCCCATTTTAGGGGGGTTTCTTATTCACTTTGTAATGTTACGGATATGGAACAGAGTAGAATAAAATAATCCTTAGTGAAAGTCGATAAAGTGTATTCATTTTACATTTTAGAAAATTAATGTCTTTACCAGCAAGGCATGAAAAGTGAATTTGGAGGATGTATGAGATGACACCTAGACAGAAATTGCATATGTAACAATGTCAGGCTGTATTAGAACTAAATGAGAAGCTTTTCTTTTTTTCTTTTATCTGTAGTAAAATTTGTATGAAGACTGGAAACCCCTAGACATTTCTAAAACTTGTGAGGGAAACACCGTCAGGGAACACCTTCAGTGAAGGTGGTGACGGAGGTAGGGGTTCGTTCTGTAGAGTAAACACTTTGCGGTCCTTGGGACTTGATAAAGTATTATACAGTACAGGCCATTTATCAAATACCTCCCATTGCGCTATTGTCTATCTGCCATGTTTGCAAATGAGCTTTTGGCTAGAAAACCTTTGTCCCAAACAACTGTTGCTTTGTTATCGTCCCTCGTGTGATGTCCTTGATAAAATAGAATAAAAAATAAAGACAGTTCATGCTGTTCTTATTTGCATTTCAACAGCATATGAAAGTATGTGGCTATAAGTAATGTAACTAATGTCCTTGCAGTCCCTTTCCACAAGTTGATCTCCAGTCAGACTGCTAGATATTTTTTGGTGAAGTTACAAAGCATGAATTTCACAATTAAAAACTCAAAATACACACAGTTTTAGATACATTCATAAAATGACACATGCATTTTTTATTGTTTTGCACTGTTTGATGCGAAATCAGAATGACCTTTTTCTGTTTTAGGTGAGTTAGGATTATCAGTTTTTATTCTATTTGCTAAATGCCAGAATAATTGGAGAACTTTTTTAATTTACACATTGCACATGCTGCATTTGCACATTTGAGAGTGTTACAGTGGTTCAGATCGACTCTGCATCCCCAGAATCAAAACCATATACCAAGAAGCATCATTCAGCTCTTATGCTCCACTAATATGGAACAAATGTCCAGCAAAGAAAACAGCAAAGATGCTGAAACCCTGAGACCTTTTAAACTGCATTCCTCAAGGGCAGGTGTCCTGCGTCTTTTAGATGCCTCTCTGCTTCAGCACACCTGGCTCCAATATTCCCTTGTGCTACAGCGTGTAGCTGCTACACGGTGTAGCACAAGGGAATATTGTGCTACACACAATACAGCACAGGGGACTACACATTGTAGTCCCTTGTGCTACTGTGTGTAGCACAAGGGACACATCTAAAAGTTGCAAGACTCTGACCCTTGCGGAAAGCAGTTTGTAACTTCTATTTTAAACCAAGACTACTTGTTTAGCATTGCCTTTGATTAATAACAACTGGCTCATTGACTAAAACATTACATGAATATTTAATGTTAATTATTTTTAATGAGTGTAATGTTTAGCGTTTGGTGAAATGTGCTTGTTTATAGTTTTCATTGTAATTGGTTATTGTGTTTTTAACATGTAAAATACTTTAAGCTGCCTTGTTGCTGAAATGTCCAATACAAATAAACTTGACTTGATTTGACAGATTATAATTTTTGACCATTTGGTAGCACTCATAAAGTTTTGTAAAGCATTAAACTTTCATCCCAAGAAGGGTCATTGAGTATGGACTAAGAACAAAAGCTGGTGAGGTTGCAGCAAGAAGCTATCTAAAGAAGCACATTGTAACTTTGTTGCCATTTGAAATATTAAGTTGACTTTTTCATTTATAGTCTGAGTATACTGTATTTTAAAATTGTAACCTTTTATCAGATTATTTCATTACTTTGATACATTATCCTTTCATTAACATATTAACATATTTCATTCATATACATGTTAAATAATAAAATAAAACATCCACACTGTACTGACGTGGAGTGTCACAGTTGATACACCACATATTTTCAATAAAACATATATTATTAAGACTGTAGTAAAATAGTTGAATTTTTATTTTTTTTCTTGTAACCAGTTCAAAATATGATACTTGTGCTCTGTGAAAACTGTAATCTTCCACAACAAGCCTGAAGACAAGTATAGGATTTGATTGCGCACCAGAAAGTACCAAAGAGCTAGAGGTTTCAGAATTATACTTCTCAACAATATGTTTTGCATACCTATCAGAAAAGTGTTTTTAAGTCTTCCTCTAGGCTTCAAATATAATCTTGCGTTTTATTTCAGGAAGTTCCTTTACTGTAGGACATTTTTCCATTTTATTAAGCTTTCTGTTTTTTTGGGGTTTTTTTTCAGCTCCTGCATTTTAAAATGTATTTTATTGCACAATAGTTAGATGGTCTCATAGCAAAAAAAGGATGTGAATCAAAATGGTTACACTGCACTATTCACCGGTGTGTAGTCTTGCATTGCTATTCATTCTTAAACTACCTGATATGTCCATTTCTTTTTTTCTTAATCCCACTGAAACGTACCAAGAAATATAACTCGGGACTGTTCATGTTCTATCTCTTCTTTTTTTTCTTCCCCCAGAGTTTGCGAGAGCTGTTGCGGTACGGCCGATGTCATACGCAGCAGTGTTGCGAATGAGACAAGACAGCTCTTCGTCAGTGCTCAACTCGCGCAGCAGACCTCGACAGCAGCACAGTGGTGGGCTGGTGACTCCTGACTGGCCTGTTTTCTCCAGTCACCCTCTGTCAGCCCTCAGCCTGCATGGCTCTCAGGAGGACCTCAGGAGTGAAGGTGAAATTAATGTTGCAGTCAAGCTCATGCTTTATTTGGCTTAATCTGTAACAAAATGCACAAGTTTTGTTTTCTATTTGTGTAAAGTTCTTCATAGCAAAATAAAAATTGCGGAATTATAAATGCACTAAAACAGTTTTTTTTTTGTTTTTTTTTAAGTTTCTATATGAAGTTTTTTTCTGTAACTTTCACAAAAGATGATGAATCGGAAAACACTCTGACATTAAACACACGCTGTGACGTTTTCTTGTTGAGGTAATTGAAGCTAGAAGAGAAATCAAACAGAATACACAAATTTTGCCATATATTCAAAAAAAGCTCACTTGCCTGTTTACAGTAGCTCTTAAAACTAACCCTCTGACTTCAAGAATGTTATTTACAAAATGTCAGTCAAGATTCGGAATCTTTGTATTATTTCAATTGTCTTAGGCCAGGGGTCTCAAACTCCAGTCATCGAGGGCCGGTGTCCTGCAACTTTTAGATGTGCCTCTGCTGCACCACACCTGAATAGAATAATTAGGTCATTAGCAAGGCTCTGGAGATCTTAGCTACACAAGGAGGAGGTAATTAAGCCATTTCATTCCAGCGTTTTGTACCTGTGGGGCATCTAAAATCTGCAGGACAGTAGCCCTCGAGGACTGGAGTTTGAGACTTCTGTCTTATGTCCTGCAACAAACAAAAACCAGAGATGTAGCCCAGGAGTTTGACTGAACGTCTAGAAACTTGATTGCTGTGAATAGACTCTTTCTCAGCACTCTGCCAGCACTCTGCCCCCAGGTTTCTCGCACGTCTTGTCTGTCTGGATTTGATCTTGAAATGTATCTTGCCCATCTATTATCACAGTGCATCGCCTGCACTGACCAGGTCGTGGCCTTTGTGAAATTGAAGTAGGCTCATGCCTGTGTTCAACTCCCTTTGTGTTCTTGTCAAGATAGAAAGGATATCTTTGCCCAAGAGAAAGTTGTGGTTTCCCCTCACACAGCAGATAACCTCGACATAGGAGTGATATATAATTTATATGAATTTCTTTGTGTTCTGATTTTCAGTGTCATGTAAAAGTTACTCTTCTTTTTTTTTTGTCTTTTCTTACAAACTTCAATGTATCTTATTGAGATTTTATGAGCTTCACCAAAACAAACAAGTGTTCAATTCAGTAGTTTTGGGATAATGACGCACAGGTTTTCAAAATACAGAAAACATATCTGAAAAGTGCGGCAGGCATTTGAATTTAATCCCCCTGTGTCAATGTTTTTTAGAACTGCCTCTTGCAAAATGCAAAATAGCAGACTGAATAAAGTACAATTATGAGCAGCAAATTTCAAGTATTGACCCTTTAACTCTGGGCTGTAACACATGAACATGTTTTAATCTAAATATTTCCTTTGTTGCTCTTGCTGCAACCTGATGTATTAACTCTGAAATTTGTTCTTAATTGGTTGACAGGACTGAATGAATGTATTAAAGTAAGGCTTATTACAAAATACCTTTCGGAGAACTAACAACCACAACTAACTAACTAACCAATCACCTGAAAGTCATAAAAATAGAGGATAATTAAAGCTGCAAGCAGCGTCGTGCGGCCCTCGCAGCCAAGCGCCGCTCCGGCCTATCAGCCACCGCGGGGGTTCCAGCACCGCCGGCCGCCCGCCACCGCAAAAGGTCTCGCGCAGTTTCCAGCATCGCAGCCTGCTCCCCACCGCAGAAGCTCTCACGCAGTTTCCGCGCCC
>CAEFZY010049328.1:0-17364 GCA_903066815.1 Brachyrhaphis roseni
AATCCTCCAACACTAAAATCTGATCCTCCATCTTGTTTCCATCTGGTGAAGAAGGAAGTTGCTCTCAGTGTCTTCAGGGGTTTTTGTGTCGTTTCCTTCAGTGGTTCTTGGTGCAGCGCCCCCACAGGCCGGGAGGGGAACAGGTTGGTTTGACTCAGAACCACAGCAGCTGGAGGTGGAGCAGATGGTGAAGTTCTGGTTCCAGTAGAACCGGGTCTACTGGAAAATCAGGTGGAAATCAGCTTAAAGACGCTTCTCCTCCTCCTCTGTCCTCAGACTACAGAAGGAGGGTGGTCGGCTAGCAGAGGCGTCCGAAGCTAAATGGACTCTGAGGGACGAGGTGGAGCAGGTCAGACAGAAGAACAAGACGCTGAAGGCGGCGTATGATGCACTGCTGCAGCGTCAGAGGGAGGCGGAGTCCAAACTCAGGGAAGAGAAGGAGAAAGAGGAGCGCGTCCTGGAGGACATGATGCACCAGAAGAAGCAGGCCGCCGCCCGCATGAACCACCGCAACGAACGCCGCTCCAGGTGGGAAATGCTCCCGCTCTACACCTGCTCCAGCAAGAAACGTCAGTAAGAGATTTTTTTTAATGATTGTTTCCATCAGAGCTAGACAGGCAACCATGCAGAAGCAGCTGCAGACGGCTGCCAGGTCAAAGGTCATCGTCGAGAGGTGAGAGCTTCACTAAATGATATATGAGGTTTAGAGGTTTAACACGATGAGCATCACCTCAGAGGGTTGTCTTCCAGTTCGTCCAGCGCTCCGACTTCCAGGTCCACGTCTCCGAAGCCGGAGGATCAGGACAAGTCCGGCGGCCGAGGAGCGACTCGCCTCTTCAGGTCGACCCGCTACGTTTCAGTTTTTACATCACAGGCTGTGTCAGAAAGACTTACATCATTAATTCAGTCCAGACTGAGAGAAAACACACGGATAGAACATTTAATGTCTTCATTCAGTGTTTTATAGGAAAACTGTAAAATTTAGAGGGAAACGGAGTTAAATTTGTTTGAAAAGTCAAATTTTTAATCAAATATTTTGGAGTATTGAAAGTCTTTAAAGATGTTAGAAATCAGATTTTTTATTTTTTTATTTTAAGGTTAATGTTTTCATATATTTCTGCTTCTTTGCCTCTGATTCTGTAAATTCTCACTAAACCAAACCTCTGCTGCCTTCCTGATATGGAGACTTTAGCAACAAGCTAACGCTAGCCCTGCTCCTCAGGTCGGCGTCGGCCTCCTCGCCCAGGTTCTTCTCCTCCATCAGAGAGATGTTTGAGTGAGTTTTTTGGGGTTTGGTTGTTCGCCGTTTGTTTGATGTGTCTCTGATGGAAAATGTTTGACCTCAGCAGGAAGAGAAGGGGTCACTCGGTCCACAGCCTGGAGGAGGATCTGCTGTTTCCCGTCGGAATCTGTTTGTCAGCCAGAGTTCCTGTCAGACCGCTGCAAGTCCTGGTAAAACTCCAGTTCCCATGATGCATTTCTGTCCTTAACCTGCTGATCTCCATGTTGGTCTCCATCCCTGAACGCTTTTTCCTGGCTTTACTGTCAGCCTGAACATTTTCTGTAGATGTTTCCAGTTGAGTTCAGCACCAAACCCTAATTTCTGTATTATTTATTTATTTATTTTTGTTTCCCCACCAGGGGGCTTTTTGTGGCTCTAGTGTCCCTTATTAGACAGTAGGCTGGCAGGAAGGGGGGAAGACATGCGGCAAATATCGTCGGATCCAGGAGTCGAACCTGCGACGGCCGCGTCGAGGACTCAAGGCCTCCAAATATGGGTCGCGCTAACCGCTACGCCACCACAGCACGCCCAGTATTATTATTATTATTATTATTATTATTTTTATCTCATAATCTCTTCTGACAGACTAAATTTACACAAATCATCTGTTGCAGGAGCCTCTGAAGCCTGAAAATAAAAATTTACCAAGTATTTTTGGTCTAGTTTCTAGTGTTTAAGGTCAATAATTCCCTAAAAATGATGTTTCAAGCGAAATAATCTGCCAGTGAAACAAGTACCTTTTAAAATCAGAATTAGGGTAATTATTTACTTAGAACAAGCTTCTATATCTGGTGGAAAAGCTACTTGTAAATTGGTTTTGTCTTGTTTCAAGTGTTCTAAGGTATTCGTAGTGGAAACCATACCAAAAATACTTGGTAATATTTTGTGTTTTTGCAGTGCAGATCACCTTCCAGAGGAGAAACTTGGTCGACTGAACTGACCCAGTCAAAGCCTCTGGTTGCTGGTCAGCATCTCCAATGGTCAACATGTCCGATCATATTAATAACTGGAGCAATAATGAAGTTGACAGATGAGGCAGGGAGTCATCAATGTCACTTATCTCACTTTCTGACACCAAATTGTGACTGTGACACCAAACTCATCAGTTGGTCAAAAACTAAAATATAAAGCATTCGAGGCTTTCCAATTTAGAAAAGTCCTTTATTGTCCTGCAAACATTTACATCGATCAGGTTCAAATGGCATCATTACGTCTGATATTTAATAAATGTAAGTCCTGAACTTCCCTCAGTTATTACTGATTAAATCATTGTTTTAACATCAAGTTAAAGGAAGAAGCAGAATCTGAATCTGACATTTGTCTCCATCTGGTGGTGAAAGGAAGAACTGCAGAAACCCATGATATTTTCTGACCAATATTTAACCAGTAGTTATATCTGACTGGACCTCGTTGGGTCCACCTGAGTGGACCTCGTTGGGTCTCTGACTTTGAACGTCCTCTGAGTGTTTCTGCGCCCCATAAAGAGCTCCTCTATCCTCAGCCGTTACCCAGCATGCCCCTCTCCCACCTTTATGCATTTACATGCTGACTGGTGGGTGTTGTAACAGCTGCGTCCTCCATAGGAAGCCCATGAGCAAGGCATCAATGCGGTGCGGTTCAGCTTCGGCTCGGACCTGCTGGCCACTGGCGGGACGGACCGGGTCATCAAGCTGTGGGACGTCCGGGCAGGTAAGGTGGCTCCGTTCGGGTCAGTTGACCAACCCGGGTCGGTTTCCTGTTTCCTGTGGTTCTGACCTCTCTGATGATGTCACCAGGCTCGCTGACCCACAGAGCCACGCTGGACGGCAGCACGGAGGGGATCACGTGCGTGGAGTTCGACCACATGGTGAGCGGACGCCTCAGCGGGAGCTCACCTGGCGCCACCGGAACGCCGCTGACGCCTGTTTGTGTCCGCAGGGCCGCAGGATTCTGGCGGCGTCCCACAACAAGTCCGCTCTGCTGTGGCGCCTGGATGACTCCGTCCCCAAGGTAACCTACCAAAATGAAACCAACCGCAGTGGCCTGGTAAGGGTGGAAATCTCAACGTTGTGTTTGTGGGTCAGGTGACTCTGACGGGTCACAGCAGGAAGGTGACGGCGGCCAGGTTCACCTGCGTCCCCCACCAGGTGGTGACAGGAAGCACGGACCGGACCGTCCGGCTCTGGGACCTGAACAGAGCCGCCTGTGAGTGTCGTCTGTTCTCTCCTCTGATTGGCCAAACTGCTGCAGGTGTACCTGAGCGTTAAAGGCGGTCGCTGTGTCTGCAGGTGTCCAGCAGGGGGAGGTGGCGTCGTTCTGCAGCGACCTGGTCTGTTCTGATAGCAGCATCATCAGCGGACATTTTGACTGCAAGATCAGAGTCTGGGACAGCAGGTTCATATTTCCTATTAGCCATTTTCAACATGGCCGCCGTTCTGAGTCTTTTAAACCTATTATTGTCATAAAATGTTCCAGAGTTTCATGGATGAACTTTGTCGCTTCACGTGGTTTTGACTTTGCTCATCCGTTTCATGCAACGTTTTGAGTTCAGAGAGACGGCCATTTTAATAGTTAGCATTAGTTTCTGTTAGCATTAGCTTCTGCTAATTTCTTTCTGTGTGTAGCAGTTTAGCGTTAGCTCCCACAAATCTTTTTTATACTTGGCTGTTTAGTGTTTAGTGCTTCTGCAAAATTTTTGTTTAGTGGTTTAGCATTAGTGTAGCTAAATGGTCTGATCCAGTTTCGGTTCTGACCCGGTTCTGCTCGTCAGGACGGTGAGCTGCGTTCAGGAGCTTCCCTCTCAGGGCAGAGTCACCTCTCTGGACCTGAGCTCCGACCGGCGCCAGCTGCTCAGCTGTTGCCGTGATGACTGCCTCCAGCTACTGGACCTGCGCAGGACCAACGACCGGATGTGCTTCAGGTAGAGCCGGCTCGGTTCTGCTCCGAGGTTCTGTTGGGCCGGCTTCTTGTTGGTAACACAGGCTGTGTCTGTTTCAGAGCCGACGGCTTCAAATGCGGCGGCGACAGCACCAAGGCGGTCATCAGGTCAGTCCGGCGCCAGCCATCGGACCGATACCCGACCTGGGCCTGAAACGGTACCAGAGTATCACCAGGCTTTAGTTAGACGGAACCAGAACCGCTAGAGAGCAAGTTCTGACCACAGTTTGTGTTTAACACCAAACAGTCAGATTTTTCTGCTGTTTCCATGACAACAGCAGCTCCAGGAAGCTGAGCCCAGTGAAGGTCCAGCTCCATGCTGGTTCTGGTGGTTCTGTTGGTTCTAACCGTCATGTTTGGCCTCTGCAGCCCAGACGGATGCTACCTGGCGGCCGGGTCCGCAGACGGAGCCGTTTACATCTGGAACGTCTCCACCGGGGGCCTGGAGGCCCGACTCCCCGACCGGCACAGGTGATCAGCTGACTGATGATGTCATCAGGTCGGGTTCGGCTCACTACCTGGTCCAGATGGGTTTTATCTGAACACAGGCGGAAAGAGTCAAAGTATCCATGATGGTTTCCATGGAGAATTCAGAGCAAAATAAATAATCTAAATATTTCATTAGCAAGCTAAACATTTAGCTTGCTAACTAAATTAACTACCAGCTAAAGACGAGCTAACTGAATATTTAGGTGGGAAGCTAAATGTTCAGTATTTGGCAGCAGTTTGTTGACGTTTCCTTTTCGCCATCCGTCCTCCTGCAGCTCGTCCGTCACCGCCGTGTCCTGGTCTCTCTCTGGAGAACACTTCGTCAGCGTGGACCGGAGCCGGCGGGCCGTCCTCTGGAGTGACATCTGAACCGGCCAAGCAGACGAGACTTCCTGTGGAGACGCATTTGAACCAGCCAATCCAGCAGCAGGTCACGGCGTGACGATGGTTCGGGTCTGAGAAATAATTCAGGGAACGTTTCTGGGTTTTTAGCCTCATGTTGATGAGCGGAAAAAGGGAAGTTTGGACTTTTTAAATATTTTCTAACAGACCTTTGCTGCAGTAACAGATTTAACAAGGGAACTTTGACTTTTTACTAACTTTCAGCTTTTTAAACATAAAAACCGTTGAACTTTGAGATGTCGAACAAACTCCCAGGATGGAAAATACCAGCAGGTTTTATTGACATTTGAGCGAATGTGTTGATTGGTGCGTCGTCAGAAGCCAGTGGATCAGACGGACATCAGGAGCGTTCACTGGACAGGTGTTCACACCTGACAGGTAAAACTCTTAGCTGTTTAAACTTGAAGTCTCTGAAAGTCAGAGATGTGTGGAAATCTGGCAGGATGTTTCGTCTTCTGCAGCACTTTATGGACAGAACCTTCCAAGGAACTAAAAGTTCCCTCAGTTTGAACTGGTTCTTTAATTTAAGGGATAAAAATGGCGGAGCATCAACCAGCGTTCAGACTTCAGGGTTACGGAGCAGACAGTCGCGGTTTGATCTGATTGGATCTGATTAACAGCCAGAGCTGCAGGCGGGTACCATGTGGTTCTCCTGAGATCGGACTGGGTTACGACACGGTCAGGCCGGACTCACCAGCTGGACCAGATGAAGTTCATCTGACATTACAGGCGATGAGGAGACAGTTGGCAGCTGTCGCGTATTTTTAGCCCAATTGTCCCGGACTTTGACTGCAGCCTGCAATTTGTGTTCACAAACACTAGATGGCGCTGCTCTTCTTAAGTAAGTAGAAAGCAGCGGAGCTCTGAGTCAGGATGAGTCCTGACTCAGTTTCTTTTATAGAAGATAAGAAACTAAATCTCCAAAACAATCCGTGGGTTTAATGTGAGTGGTGACGAGATCAAAGAACAATTGATCTCAGCTGTTTTAATCACGTTTAATTATAAATAAGGAAAATACTTTTCAGAAAATGCAGATTTGATGAGTTTTAAATTGTTTTTGCGTAGTGAAGGCAGCTTGAAGTTGCAGTTTTACAGCCTTCTTCACCAGAAGACGTAAGAAAAGAAACATTGTGTTGATTAAATGAAATGAAATGAAAACATCAAATTAAATCCTGTTGATTATTGACTCCAATGTTGGGGAAATAATAAATATTGCAGGATGACGTGAGACCCGTCTCCCCGCATGCGCATCACAAACAAGCATGGCGCTGTTCGCTGCTTCCATGTGTTCTGTGGCAGCGCTACAGCGTCACCCAGTGGCCAGGCAGACATGTTACACCAATCTATACGGCGCCGCTGCGTCCGGTTCGGTCCATTTTATGGTGTTCGTCTTTGTTTACCGCGTCTAAATTTTTAACTTATGGGAATCCAACAGGAGCCTGTAGCGCCCCCTGCTGCTGGCTTTTAGAATATACTAAATAGCTTTTTCTTTAACAAAATAATTGAGTTGTGCAGTTGTGGCCTCCTGCCAGCAGAGGGCGCTGCTCCAAACTCTGAATCATACCAGAACCTTCGGATCGGACCGGAACTGGACCTGGTTTGGGTTTCATGAAGCTTCAACTCAAAGCTGATTGGTTCTGCAGCACCAACCTTGACTTGGATTGGGTCGGTTCTACAGAACCAGGTCTCGACGGATGAAGGAAAACTTAAGAGGTTCTGAAGTCAACCCAGTTCTGTTCTGGAACCAGTCTCTGGTTTCATCATTTGTGTTTGTTAAACTGGATCAGAACCGGCTGTGGAGCTCAGAACTGGTACTTCATCTGGTCCAGACTCTCAGGTTCTCAGATTAAACGTCTCTGGTTCTGGTTCTGGTTCTGTCCAGTCTGCTGATGGTTCTGTTCTTATGATGTTTGGTTAAAAAGGGAAGATGATGTGAAATATTTGTATTTTTGCTGCTCTGCCTTTTGTTCGGTTCTGTTGGACCTTCTGGGTTTAAAGGGAACATTTGGATCATCTGGTTTGATCCTTCATTTATTTATACAGCTTATTAACTGGGACTGTATGGCAAGCCGTTTTCAACTTAATGAGTTCTGAAAGTTGAAAGTTTCTCTGAAATAAATAAATCCTGAATTTAACCTCAGATTGTTTCTGCTGATCTGGTTCTTCTTTCCGTTCTCCGTTGAACCGTTTTGTTTATTTCCAAGCATAAATTACGTAGATAAAACTACCGGCTCCAGTCTCCCCCTAGTGGCCTGGAGGACTTCAGTGGACCGAGTTTCATTGTTTTCTATCTGCTGCTGTTTAGATTTTCCATTTGCATCGTTCATGTTTGTTTGTCTGCTGGTTTAAAACGAGTCGAAACAAAAAAACCACACAAATAAATTATATTTAAACTCCTGTTGATGGCAAAAACACAACCTACTGAAAAAAGTGAAAGTTTATTTTTATACATAAAGCACCATTAAAATCCAGAATCTTTGAGTTTTTCTAAAACATTTCCCAGTTTCTCCATCAGTCTGTAAAGTCTTAAAATAAAATAATCTTTTTGTATTTTTAGCAAATAATTTATGTACCGTCTTTTAATTAAAAGTAGTAAAAACTGTTTTGGCTGAAGTATAATTGTAAGTTTTTTCTCTTAATTCAGTTTTTCTTTCATTTTGAATCATTTCTGTGTAAATCTTTATCTAAAATAAAATCGCGTTCATTCATTCTTCTTCTCCTCCGTTACTCCATTGTTCCTCTGCGGTTTTCTGTCCAGTTAAAATGAAAAATGATTTTAATAAGTTTGAACCGTTTCTGTTCTTCGTCCTTTCGCTCGTCTTCGCCTTCGGGACAAAAGCAGCAGGTGAGGATGATGATGAGGAGCTTCGGCCCTGCAGGCTGCTTCACACTGACATCGTTAATGAGGGACCAGCTGCTGCCTCCAAATGACGACCTTTGACCTGCAGGCCATCGACGGGCCTTAATTTACTGCAAACTGTTTCATCTGTTGTCTTTTATTCTTAGAAACCAGTTTGGTTGTGAAAATGTTTCCATCAGCATCTCAGTGAAAATCATCCAAACGCAACAAGTTTTAAAAACAAAAACTACGGATGAATTTATGCTGAAATCTGCATGTTTTTATTTCTTCTTTGTTTTTTTTTTTACAATATTTCCTCTGAATTTAATTTAAATGAGCCTGAAAATAATGGAATAGATTTATAATATTTCAGGTGCAGAAACAGCAAAGAGTCAAACAAATGGAAACAGATTCAAACTAAAAATAGAAAAACATACAAGAGGAAAATATATTTTATAAATTATTAAATGTCTGAGTAAAATCATTTAAGATATAAATAAACTGAATTAAATTTCCATCCCTGCAGCTGAAGATTTCAGCAAATCTGAGGAGAAAATCACAAAATGAAGAGATTATCATCTGCATAAAAACTGACTTCATTTTCTTCTTTATTTTTAATTTAGTCTTTATTTCAAACAGGAAATGACGTCATAAACATCGTGAGGTCACAGAATGCAGATGTTTCCTCAGTTTATGCACAGCTGGTTTTCATGTCAAAATATTTAATAAAAGACAAAAACCTTTAAAATAATAAATGTTTAATAAAATGATTTCAGTGAATTTTGACCTGATCGGTTTTCTGTTTTCTCTCCCTGATATAATTGATCCTCATCAGTTTTCAGCAGGACGAAAATAAAACGAGTTGATTTAACATAATGAGGAGGAGGAGGAAGAGGAAGAGGAAGAAGAGGAAGAGGAGGAGGAAGAAGAGGAGGAGGAGGAAGAGGAGGAGGAGCATTAGTGTTTCAGACCTCAGGAGGTTTTCTTTCCTCCTCTTTCAGACTCTGACGGCTTCCTGTCATCCTCCCCCCCCCCACCCTCTGTTTCCACGGTGACGGCACCCCCCCCCCCTCCCTCATCTTCCTCCTGCTGCTCCTCTTCCTCGCCCATCGCTCTCTGTCCGGTTCCGTGGGCTCCTCGGTGTCGTCAGGATGGGAGATAAAGGAACCAGGTGGGATTTGTTCCGTTTCTCTGTGTCGGTTCTGTTCGGTTCGGTACCGTGGTGTTACGTAACGGATCGGAACCTGCAGGACAGTGACGTCTGCGTGATGTTTTCCTCATTTTGACGGCTGGCGGTGAGACGGGAAGCTGAAGGACGGGTTCGGTTCGGTTCGGTTCGGTGAATCCGCGCTGCTGTATCACTGCCGGACCTTTAACTCTGAATGCACGAGCGCACCCGGTACCGGACCAGAACCGAGGCTTTGTTTTGAATGGATCAGAGGTTCTGGAGGTTCTGGAGGTTCTGACAACACCAAACTTTGAGATTCAAGTCAAATTGGTAAAATCTGGACAGAAAACCAAAGTTCCGGTCCGAACCGAGGGCAGAGGTTGTGGGTTTGATTCTCAGCCACTTGGTGAATAAATGTGAGTTAAACATCTTGTGGTCAAAATGACTGACAGGGTTCTGTAGGTCCATTTAACTGCCTGATCGGTTCTGGTACCGATCCAAACCTTTAATAGCTTCAGTGTCTGAACCCGGTTCGGTTCTTCTTGTTCTTTATCTTCAGTCTTTGATTCTCTGAGGGAAAATATTGAGCAACTTTCAGGATGCAGGTTCGGTTCTGGTAGAGTTCTGAACCGGTTCGGTTCGGTTCACTTTGTTTCTGTTCACAAAACAACTTTTAAAAAAGTGACTTGAGTTTCAATCAAACAGGGAATTAAGCTGTTAAATATCCAGATTAGTTTAAAAACTCTGAGTTTAGTTTGTTTATGACGTCATTTCCTGCTACATGACGACAAACTGCATGAAATTAGCTAAAAGTCCGTTTTTATGCAGATGAGAATCTTTTATTCATGTTCTAGTTCTGCCCGCGATCCAATGTTAGCTCCATGCTAACATGCTAATTCAGTCCAGTTTGTTTCTGTAGCACCGTTTCTCCAGGAACTTTACAAAAAGTTATTTTTATTCAGTCAGACATTTTCACCAGTTAATTATTCAAATGAGTGTAAAAGTTTCTATCCAAGGAAATCCAGCAGAGCCGTTGATTTGCAGTATTCACTCCTCCTGACCAGCAGGGGGCGACAGTGGAGAGGAAAACTCCCGTTGAACAGGAAAAAACCTCCAGCAGAACCAGAACAGGGCTCAGTACCAGCGGCCGTCTGGAGGTTTGAGGGACAAACAGAAAGAGAAGAACTGATCTAGGAATATTTTCTACACCCAGTGAGCCGTTTCAGTGGATGGATTCAGTAGGAAAGTTCCAGATGTTTTCCAGTCTGGCATGAGAACAGACGCGGATCCAGATGTTCAGTGAAGGAATGAAAAGGTGAAGGAGACCAGAGAGGAACCATGAAGGGAATTAGTTGAGATGTAGAATTCAGTATCAGAGTTTGTTTAGGCTGCGTGTCGTTGTGGAGACCAGAAATGATCATTTCTGAACCAATAAAAAAAAAACACACAGCAGGATTAAAATGAAGCAGTAGGTCTTCCAGGCCATTCGGTGGCGCTGTAACACAATCACAACAATGCAAAAACCACAGATCAGCCCAGAATGCCGCCATGTTTGTTTGTTTGAGTGAGAGAGATGGAGCTCTAACGCAATTGTTTACAAAATGACGCAGATAATCAAACCTTGTTCTCTGTTTTTGTTCTGACACAGCGCCACCGATTGGCCCGGCAGACCTACTGCATCGTTTTCAGTGGTGCTGCATCCTGGCATTTGGGCTCACATTTTCTAAATATTTGTTTTTAATATAAATGTAGCGTGTTGGTGTTTGTGTAGGCAGGGCTTTAGTTTCCTGAACTCTCAGCGGAAAGTCGAGTAAAGAGTTTGTGTGTTGGGAACTCAATGGGTGGGAAAATGTTGTTTCATAAAGATATGAAGGAAATTTGGGATAATTGAAGCTGTTTGGATCATTTGACTGATAAACAGCTGTTGTTGGGAACTCCTTGATTGATTGGGGCTGGACCATGGAGAGAGTTTCCTGTGGAGGTAAACTGTTTCCTGTTGGATCAGAAAGATTCAAACCAATGAGAGAAGCAGATGATCTGAGGAACCTGTTAGTGGAGCTGACCGGTCCAGAAGAATCCAAAGACTGAGACGCTGAAGTCCAGCTACATTGGGCCAGAGGAGGATGGAGAACCGGGCCGCAGTGGAAGAATCAGGGATCAAAGCAGCCAGAGAAAGAGTCGATGAAGGATGGAGTTCAAAGACTTTCAGCTCCTCATCATCACTGAATCTGGACAAACTGAGCCGTTGCACTGAACATGGTCAAGATGTTTGGAATTCGCTTCGAGGATCCGGAAGAGGAGAACCCAGACCGGCACCGCTCCTCCACCGTCTCCATGACGCTGCTGGTTTCCCATCATGTCAGAGATGCTGGATCAATAATTCATGCTCTGCTTCCACCGTCACAGCGGAGAGCCGCATGTTCGCTCTTTAACCTGAAGAAGGAGGAAACCCGTTAGCATGGAGCGGCCTTTAAATGACCAAATGGTTCTTCAGACATCAAGTTCTGGTTCAGCCTGAGCTCTTACTTTGAAATCCATTTTCTCTGGGTTTCGGTGTGTCTCTGGGTTTGGATGTGTCTCTGGGTTTGGGTGTGTGTCTCTGGGTTTTGGTGTGTGTCTCTGGGTTTTGGTGTGTGTCTCTGGGTTTTGGTGTGTGTCTCTGGGTTTGGGTGTGTGTCTCTGGGTTTTGGTGTGTGTCTCTGGGTTTTGGTGTGTGTCTCTGGGTTTTGNTGTGTCTCTGGGTTTCGGTGTGTCTCTGGGTTTCGGTGTGTCTCTGGGTTTCGGTGTGTCTCTGGGTTTCGGTGTGTCTCTGGGTTTCGGTGTGTGTCTGGGTTTCGGTGTGTCTCTGGGTTTTGGTGTGTGTCTGGGTTTCGGTGTGTCTCTGGGTTTTGGTGTGTGTCTGGGTTTCGGTGTGTCTCTGGGTTTCGGTGTGTGTCTGGGTTTTGGTGTGTGTCTGGGTTTCGGTGTGTCTCTGGGTTTCGGTGTGTGTCTGGGTTTCGGTGTGTGTCTGGGTTTCGGTGTGTCTCTGGGTTTCGGTGTGTCTCTGGGTTTCGGTGTGTGTCTCTGCAGGCCTTGTCGGGTTTCCGTGACTCTCTCCGTGTCTCTGTGTTCTCGGCCTCGATGATCTGAGCCGGTCGTGTCCGGAGAATCTTAATGAGCTCAGAGCGACGGTCCCGACATACAGAACAGCTCAGAGTGATGCGGCTCTGCCATCATCACAACAAGCTGCTTTAATCCAAACTTCAACTGAGAATCAGGTCTACTGGTGTTACTGGTGAGATCCCAGCATGCTGCTGGTCTCTGCAGCTTTAAACCAGTAAATGAAGCAGAAACCTGCAGCTGATTCATTGTCATCATCATAGTTTTTCATTAAAGCGTTTAATAAATGATTATCAGAAGACTGTGAGGATCTGGTTATTTCCTTGTGTTTGTCCTGCAGCTCCTTCCTACTGTTTTTTGCTCACGGCTTGGTGCTGCAGTCAGTGCTGCAGTCGGTGCTGCAGTCGGTGCTGCAGTCGGTCAGTCGGTGCTGCAGTCGGTCAGTCGGTGCTGCAGTCGGTCAGTCAGTGCTGCAGTCGGTCAGTCGGTGCTGCAGTCGGTCAGTCGGTGCTGCAGTCGGTCAGTCAGTGCTGCAGTCGGTCAGTCGGTGCTGCAGTCGGTCAGTCGGTGCTGCAGTCGGTCAGTCAGTGCTGCAGTCGGTCAGTCGGTGCTGCAGTCGGTCAGTCGGTGCTGCAGTCGGTCAGTCAGTGCTGCAGTCGGTCAGTCGGTGCTGCAGTCGGTCAGTCGGTGCTGCAGTCGGTCAGTCAGTGCTGCAGTCGGTCAGTCGGTGCTGCAGTCGGTCAGTCGGTGCTGCAGTCGGTCAGTCAGTGCTGCAGTCGGTCAGTCGGTGCTGCAGTCGGTCAATCAGTTCTGCAGTCGGTCAGTCGGTGCTGCAGTCAGTCAGTTGTTTTTTAGTCAGTCGTTTTAAAGTGCAGTTTGTCAGGCCGCTGGTCGGCGGCAGGCTGGACGGACGCTGCTCCTCATCAGCAGAACGTAGAGTTTCTCCATAGATCTGCTGAGACGTGATGAAATGGAGACGTTCTCGTTTCTGCCAGGATGAAAGTTTCAACTAATCAGCTGGAACCATTATCAGATTAAATATCCTAAATTATTTTATCTTTAAAGTTGTGTGTGTGCAGGAAGGATCTCCAGTAGCAGTCAGTCTTGCAGCAAACCTCAAGAAGCTTCTGACTGAAGACAATGTAACAATTAATTGATTTATTGTTACAATAAATCAATTAACATAATATTCGTAATCCATTTAGTTTTAGTTGGGCTGTTTATGTTTTTTTTTTGTTTTGTTTTACTTTGGATATTTAAATTAATTTCCAGTTCCTGTTTTGATCTTTACAAATTTACAGATTTTTGTTCTTTGAGATCAAAACTTGGATTACCAACATTTTACTTAAAAGCTGTTTCAAAACAACAATATTTTTATTTATCGCAAAAAACTACTGGGGCAAATTATTCTCCAACAGAATTAGTTATTGTGAATGGCTAGCTGTGGCTGTTAGCATGACATGCTAACTGCTTGACATCCAGGCAGCAGAAGTGATAGCTATATTGATGACTCCATCACTGCTAATCGACCTCCTTTGCTTTTGCTGCTCCTCTTATTTCTGTCTGTCTGTTTGGGGAGATGCTGGAGTAGGGGATACGAACGTTTCTGTTATGATGGATGATTTGAAATTCCTGTCTCTGCATCCTGAAGCCTTTTCAGCTCCTCTGGGATTTGGGGTCAAAGTTCAGGCATTATTTGACATTCTGAGATGCTAACGTTTTGCCTTGTTGCTATCAAAACAAAATCTTAAAAGTAACAAAAGAAAGAGCCACTGTTCTTCCAGCTGCACAGCGTCTGAAACCAGAGGGAATAATTGTCCAAAAAGTCAAAGATTTCTGCCAGAAATGTAATTTAATGTTTTAAATAGAAAGAAATCATCAAACTTTGTAATTTTCCACATGGTGACTCCGACTCAAATGCTTTTCTTAGTTGCTCATAACTCAACCAAACTGAGCTGAAAGAGTTAAAAACATTTAAATGATCCATCATAATCTTAGATTATTATGTTGGGCTCATCAGTTTATTGGAGCTGAACATTCAAGACCAAAAGTTTTTATATTTCAGTTTGAATAAGTTAAAATAGAGACATTTCTTTCCAAAGGAAAGGAAATATTTTTAACTCGATGTGTGAAACTGACAGCAGCTAAAATGAAACATGATTTTCACAGAGCCAGAATCTACAGCACTTCTGAATAATCTGTAAAAAAATCTTCAAACTTGAACTGTGATTATATCAAAACTGTAAAAAAAGATCCAGGTTCTGATCCGGTTCGGTAAAGTTCTTCTTGGAACTTCAGCGTCGTTGACGTTCTTCTCTCTGGGTGTTTAAATCTGCAGCAGGCTGGAAGATTTGCTGTGAAGCAGGAAGTAAACCTTCAGCTTTGCTTCTTTCTGTCCTGCAGACTCTAGAAGCTGCAGAGCCTGAGTCGGCTGCAGGTCGGTGTAAATGAAGCCGCCGTTCGTTAATCAGGCATAAACGGGCGACTGCAGCGTCCAGGGAGCCTTCAGGATCCATTCAGGCTGACACAAACATCAGCCATCGATCCGGCGGTTAGTGTTCCCTCAGTGTTGGGCGTCCTGATCGATCGGATGGATAGAGTCTGAACTGAAACTCCGATTAATCACCTGACTGAGCCGATGTAACTACAGCAGATGGAAAACAGCTGCAGGTTAAAACCTGAGGAAGCCAAATAACTGAGACAGAGAGTCGGTGGGTCAGTTGGTCAGAGCTCTCTGATTGGTCTATCACTTTTTTTTTTTTTGTTTCCCCACCAGGGGGCTTTTTACGGCTTTAGTGTCCCTTATTAGACAGTAGGCTGACAGGAAGGGGATAATGAGGGGGGAAGACATGCGGCAAATATCGTCGGGTCCGGGAGTCGAACCTGCGATGGCCGCGTCGAGGACTCAAGGCCTCCAAATGTGGGTTGTGCTAACCGCTATGCCACCACAGCACGCCCTGGTCTATCACTTTTTAACCATTTAGTGTCTGCTTGACGCGCCATTAGAGGTCATGGTGTGCAGAGCCGAGCGGCTGCATCGGGGTGCGATTTTCACCAAAATGTGTCACAGTTGTTTTATTAACAGATCAGGTCATTATTTCAACATGGGAAAAACAAAATAGTGAAAATGTAGTAAGCATAGAATAAGAGTCTTACAACACGGCCCTGAGGAACGCCAGAGTCACGACCCACAGATTAAAATCAACTCTGGTTCAAAAAACACAAAAACCTTAATATGTCAGCAGAGATTATGTTGGGGTCAAAGTTGAACTTTGTATTTAGTCTTTTAAAGATGTAACTGGGACACAACCTGTTGTTCAGAAATTTCTTCAACATTGAGAAAATTTAAATATCTATAATAATCCTCCACATTCGTCCTGCGCCAAAATAAAAACGGAAACATTTGGATTCATGAGTTTTCTAAAATGAATCGGATGAGTTTTGTGTGTCTGAGGAGGTGCAGCGGCTCGGGGAGGAGGGATCTGAGGAGGTGCAGCGGCTCGGGGAGGAGGGATCTGAGGAGGTGCAGCGGCTCGGGGAGGAGGGATCTGAGGAGGTGCAGCGGCTCGGGGAGGAGGGATCTGAGGAGGTGCAGCGGCTCGGGGAGGAGGGATCTGAGGAGGTGCAGCGGCTCGGGGAGGAGGGATCTGAGGAGGTGCAGCGGCTCGGGGAGGAGGGATCTGAGGAGGTGCAGCGGCTCTGGGAGGAGGGATCTGAGGAGGTGCAGCGGCTCTGGGAGGAGGGATCTGAGGCGTTAAAGTGTAATTGGAATAATTAGTGAGTTCATGTTGAGCGGCTGATAGCTCTCTGGGCTCCCAGGAGTCCGGCTGGTTTCCAGTAACCCGCTGCCCCGATGCTGCTGGAGCTAATTTATTACAGCATTACCTCAGAGGAGGGGGTGCAGCGGGGCGGGGCGGGGCGCGGGCCCACAGAGGACGGGGAGGGACAGCAGGAGGCCCAGCTGGGTTTTAACTCTGCAGGGCCGCAGCAGCAGCTTTTAGGGCCCCTGCTGACTCTAACTATCAGGAATATTAGCAACACTTCATGGTTTGGTTATTTAAGTTAATCAATTCACCTAAAACACATTTTAGATATTAATTCACTCAGACTGGTTTTTAAGCTTTTATTTCTGTTCATTTGGATTAAAAACCAGATCAGAGCGTTACATCAGTGGTTTAATAAAAAGGTTTCTTTCCAGAAGTATTTTTAATTTGAGAGATGAATATTCTGATTTATTAAATATCAAAAATATATTACAAACTTAAAGTGTTGGTTTTATTTTGTGAAAAATGATTCGGACATTTTAATTTATGTTAAAATCCTGGAGAACTTGCTCGTAACTTAATATATATTTCCAACTGATTGCATCATTTTGTAAAAATAAATTAGATGTTTACTGGAGGTGGCTTATTACCAAATATTTTTATTCTTTTTAATTTTCGTATCTGTTGCTACAGGAAGCTGCAGGTCAGCAGAGCTTCGCTGTAAATCACATTAAATCACGTTATGATTTAATGTGATTTACAGAAGATCTGAACTGAACTGAACTGAACTGTTCTGAACTGTTCTGAACTGAACTGTTCTGAACTGAACTGAACTGAACTGAACTGATCTGAACTGTTCTGAACAGAACTGAACAGAACTAAACTGAACTGAACTGAACTGTACTGAACTGTTCTGAACTGAACTGTTCTGAACTGAACTGAACTGTTCTGAACTGAACTGTTCTGAACTGAACTGTTCTGAACTGAACTGTTCTGAAGTGAACTGAACTGATCTGAACTGAACTGAACTGAACTGATCTGAACTGAACTGAACTGAACTGTTCTGAACTGAACTGTTCTGAACTGAACTGTTCTGAACTGAACTGTTCTGAACTGAACTGAACTGATCTGATCTGAACTGAACTGAACTGAACTGTTCTGAACTGAACTGTTCTGAACTGAACTGAACTGAACTGATCTGAACTGAACTGAACTGAACTGTTCTGAACAGAACTGAACTGTTCTGAACTGAACTGTTCTGAACTGAACTGTTCTGAACTGAACTGTTCTGAACTGAACTGAACTGAACTGAACTGAACTGTTCTGAACTGAACTGTTCTGAACTGAACTGTTCTGAACTGAACTGTTCTGAACTGAACTGTTCTGAACAGAACTGAACTGTTCT
>CAEFZY010049331.1:0-16321 GCA_903066815.1 Brachyrhaphis roseni
GGGTCAACTTGACCATTAAAGGCGCCAAGAATCTTTTAGTGAAAAACAACTCCTTACATAGTAATTCCGCTCTTACAGAGATTGACAGGTGAATTGGCGCTGCGTCTGCAGTGAACCGGTCACTGCACCAGTCTGTCGTTTAAAGGACAGCACTGAGTCAAAGAGCGAAGCTATTGATTTACCGGTCGATCTATGTTCCCACCATCATCTATGGTCATGAGCTTTGGGTCATGACCAAACGAACAAGGTCATGGATACAAGCTACCAAAATGAGTTTTCTCTGTAGGTTGTCTGGGATAGGGTGAGAAGCTTAGTCATTACTTGCATTTCTCAGAGTTGCTAATACAGATAATAAATATTCTTAAATTTATACATGGATATCTCAAAGGTTATCAAATTTATTCATGGGATTAAATGTGTGAAGACAATGAAATGCAGAGCTGCAGTGGTGTGGCCAAAAAGCATGTTGGCATGAGACGCAGAGAGACAGGTGGTTGTTAGACAGGAGGCATGAAACAAAACAGAAGCAAAGTCACTTCATCAGACAATAAAGACAAATGTAAACACCCCCAAATCTTAGAATAATATCTTCGTGGACCTGAAAACATGACATATATTAGCATTTTTGGTCATTCAGACACTAGTATATATTTTAGTCTCTTATTTTGCTTGAGTGTTTTCAGTGGCCTGTGGTGAGGACATCACAGAGCTCTACAACACCCACAGTTAAAGCACAGGTGTTACTCTTGGCTACTGCCTAGTAAGTGAGAAATGGCATATTTCAAATAAATTTCTCCAGAAATCTTTGCTGCATCATACTGCCCTAGAAAGTTGGGAATGCATGAAAAGCAAATTAATTATGTTCAAGTTAAAAAACAAAAAACAATGTTGTGCTCATTGATCAGACTAAGTCCTGATAGAAATTCAGAGCAATAAGAATGTATTTCTGTGTATCTTATGCATTCAAACACTAAGGACATGTTTAGCAATAAGTGTGACTAAGTGTACCAATGACATATTGAGATGTAAACACTCAGAAATGCAAGTAGGTGGTTTATTACTACTAACTATATAATGACAATCACATCAGACATTGACTGGAACTAAATGCTAGGAGGTTGATCACTGCTTTAATCTTCAGAATGGTACTTCAATGCTGGTGACACAGATTTTTATCCCTGTTTATTTGATTTTTTTTCTTCACAGGAACCAGTGTCTGAGGAAAAGAAGGAAGATAATGAGGCAATGGGCAGAGTGGATGAGGGAGTAGAAGAGTTCTTCACCAAGAAAATCATTCCTGACTATGCATTGTGAGTTATGATGCAACAGTAGAAAACACACAATGTTACTATAGCAGTTAAAGCAACAGTGTGTTACAAAAGAAATGTTAAATTCTAAAACAAGTAACATAACAAGAAGAAAACCCATGAAAGCCAGACAGAAGTTTACAACACTGTGAAAAGTCTCTTTGGGCTAGGGTTATGGATTTACATACATTAGTATCACTTAATTCTTTTGGTTAAGTGATGACAACTTAGTTTTCTGTGTTGAATTAACTTAAAATTTACACATTTTTAACTTAAAGGAACGTTTTACTTTCACTTTCATGAAACAATTAAGTTCAATGCCACATTCGTATCCTACGTCTGACGTCATGACTCAAGTTTAACTAGGGACAGATCCTACTGACCGTGTTGCTGTGGTGGTGCAGGTGTTAAGCTCAAGTCACATAAGCAGACCTTAGTCCTCAACACGCCTGTCACAGGTTCGATTCCCAGTTTGATGGCCTTTGCAGTATGTCTTACCCCTCTTTCATTACCCACTTTCCTGTCTAACTACTCTCAAATGAAGGCTGCCTGAGCCAAAAAAGGATCCTTTAATAGTTACTTCTTTATTTTAAGTAAACTAAATGATTTGAGTAAGACTTATTTAAACTTGTCAAGTTAAAATAACTTAATACATTAGGTTAGATAAACTTAATTTAATTAATTAAATCTCTTTTTGGCCCATTTTTTCTGAGGTAAAAGAGTTGCCTCATAATTATGCACACCTTGATATAGGTTGTTGATTTCTTCATTAAACAAATACACATCAGCTAATATGATTATATCCAGTAAGCATTCGAGTTTATACAGATTGGAGTTGGAAAATATGCAAAAAATATTATGACATGGTCAAAAATACAACTTGTGCAGTAATTATGTATGCAGCGTATGAGAGACTGGTAGATGCTTATTTTAAGCAAAAAGGGGAAAGATGAGCTATTTAGAGTACAGGGTGTCCTAACTTCTCAGTTTAGAGAAACACATTTTGTAGTAATTTTTTTAGTGAGTAATACAATATTTGTTTTAATGTGTACCTGTAATTAATCACTTTCTTCTTCAGAGATAAATAAAAGAATAGATATTGATATATAATTTTTTTCAAAGACCTGAACATTTAATGGGTGTCTCCTATTTTTGACATGTATGTTTCCAAATGTTGTTACTTTGAAACTATTAATTGTGACTGAGTTGAGAAACAGTGATATAGCTCTAAACAGAAAATGTTGAAGTGGGAGAAATGTTGACTTTCCAATCTTTTCCTATTAGATTGGAAAAGATTGTTCATGTGCTCAGCTTTTTAGCACATGAACAAACTATCTGAGTTGTTTTCAGTTTAAGCATTCAGATGCATTTTAGAACTAATGAGCCTCTTTTGTTAAAAACTCAATTGCTTTTATTTACAATATCAAACTTTGTGTCTTTGAATGATCGCATTTTAAAAGCATCTCTGTAGAATTCCTTTATTAACATTGTGTAAGAAAGCACAGTGACATATCTATAATATCTATATTTGTTGTATACAACAATAATGCGTTCAAGCAATGCTTCTCTATGTTCAGGTACTTTCCCAACTCTGAAACTCGGCATTAAACACAAAAGAGGGGCGCTTTATTTCAGGAGTGCAGTTTATTGCAGAGCTTTTGCTGTGACATAAATACTGTGTTTTGATGACTTTGTGGCTTTACTTACCATTTTTCTTTCATTCTAGAACACTATGTAGAAACAAGGTGCATTTTTATTTCATGCTCGTAGGTTTATTAGCCTCTTTGGACAAACTTTTGCCCAGACTCAAATTAACTTGCACCAGAACTGTCTCCTGTTGAGGACTTTAAACCCATGTTGCCACCAGGGGCAAAGGTTGTTTGGCATGGGCAGTTGAAGAGTGTAAGTGCATCTGCACTGGCCAAGACTTTTGACAAAGGGCAAGAGAGACAACAAAGAATGTACTTCTCTACAAGAAAAACATTGAGGCCAAACTGAAACACTGCAGGAAAGATGGACAGCAGAAGGCTGCTGCGAACTTATTTTCTCTAATTGAATATTCTGTGGTTGTTAAGAATGTGAGGACATTTTTTTTACCTGGAGAAGAAAATTTGGATACTGTTGGTCCCAACAACAGTGAATACGACCAATGTGGGGCATTGCTTTTCATCCAGGTTGTTGGCTTCCTCTGTCCTAAATAAAGAGCGAGACCAAAATCTCTAATTTTTCATAACAATCCAGAACCATTTTTTAAAATTATCTGTATATGACTAGACAGTTTGTTTCAAGCAAAGTAGTTAAAAGATCAGAAGAATGATCTGTTGAGAACCTTAAGTTGGTTTCTCTAAAAGAAGATGAGGAAACATAATTCCAGAACTGAGATCAAATCTAAGCACCAGTAAGACAAGAATAGGTCACCATCACTTAAGATTTAGTTCAATTTGTTTTATAAGAACAAATTGAACTAAATTGTTCTTTAGTTCAATGTGGGTCAAAAGTTGTTGCAACCACCCTAAATTCAATGTATATGTGACTTTGACTTTGAAGGCCGATATAATGGAGTTATACTCATTATTCAGTACAACATATATCGGACTGATCTGTAGTTTTTAAGTGTGAATGCAATCAATTAGTTGATCATTTCTAGTTGATGCCCCAACTGTGTTAGTGATGTTTGCATGGTTCATTCCAAATTGGCTAAGCGAGTTCCTCAGTGGGATATTCAGGGTTTCTGAATGTGGATATTACTTTCATGACCAGGAAGGATGTTTAAGGTGACAGGTGGCTGCTTGTTGATTAGCTCCCCTTCTGTTGATCTGAATGTCCTCCATTGTCCTCCCCTCATCCCCTAACCCTAACCCCTGGTCACTACCCTCTAATCTCCTCTCAGAGGATTTTGTCATTGATTTCAGTCATTGATCACATTTGATGTTTGTGATGTGTATGTCTCTGTGTTAAAGGACTCTAGTTTTTTTAAACTACTAAATGTAGTGTCATGATTTCATGGTGAAATACTGCATGGCAGTGCTGACAGCATGAAAACATGAATTAAAAGCCTAGAAAAATATAACAAGTTCTGAAAAATTGGATATTGGAGATAGATATGATATTAACAAATTCTTTCAAGGAGAGAAGCATTAATCTAGTTTTTAGATAACAAACATAGAGATGCACTGAATAGCAGACATGTCTTAACAAGACAGGTGTTTGCTTTGACATCACCTTTAAATACCTCCATGATGATGAAAACAGCTAAACTGAATCTTCATCTATCAGCAACAACCTCCACACCAAAGAGTGTTTTCTGCTTGATGTGGTGGAGCTTATATATAGTATGTTCAATGATTGGAAAAAGGCTGGATTTGTTTCATTTCCAACTGCCCAGTCATCAGTTAGTGTTGACCAACCAATTTCACAGTACATTTCTAAATGACACCTAGACAGAATATCCTTACTTGTGATTATACCATGGACCACATATAATGTGTACATGCTGTAGTCATGCACAGTTAGTTCTATTCAAGAAAGTAGGTAAATTTAAAGTCCTTAATTGTGACACCAACAACAATAAATAATTGGTCCAAATGGCCAATCTGCTGTGTGGTCTCTAGACGTGACACACTACAAGTCTTGCTTCTTCTGGGACAAAATATCCTGATCTCTGAGAGTTGATTTTGCTTTGTCTGCCATTTGCATGAGTGTAAGTTTTGTGAACCGGAGTAGAGCATGTTACTTGGTTCTTGAACCAGTAGTTGTAGTACTGAGTGTCTCCTTTCTTCTATTGCTCTTTCTGCTGTCTCCCCACTGCAGAAAAGGCCGATGGGAGGAGTCAAACCCTGCCCAAATCCTTCCCACAGCACCAAGCTCCACCCCTTTTTCCTCTCCATCTGACTTCACTCCATCTACCACCACTCCCACCACCTCGCCCTCTGCCACATCTACTGACACTTCCCTTCCATCCATTGATGTTCGCTCCCTTTCCTCATCTACCACCTTCCCATCCACAACTTGCTCCACCACCACCACAATTCCTACAAAAAATATAAAGAAAAAGTTTGGTGATTTCTTCGCCTTCAAGAGGGCTCGAGCAGGCCGAGCTGCCAAGACAGGCAGTGGAGATGGAGGACATGGAGCTGAAGGGGTCAAGGTCAAAAGGACCTCCATTGCAGATCTCATTCGACCCCTACGGGAGGCCAAAGACAGGGACAGAGACAGGGAAAGAGACAAGGAGAGGGACAAGGAAAGAGAGAAGGAGTCAGAGGAGGATGCTAACATTTATAATGATGCCACTACTGCAGAAGGAACTGCCGCCCCCGGCCGCTATCTTGCAGACGTTGTGAGGGAAACAGTAACCCCCGCTGAGTCATTAAGCACAACGCAATCCAGTGAGATGACTCCTTCCTACCCCACCATCACAACAAGCCCTGAACTCACCACCTCTGTTCTTTCTGAACCGGAGCAAGCAGCAGTTCCTGTACCACCACACCTCAGCACCACATTCATTACAACACCAGCTGAGCCAGAAGCTCCATCATATGTGGAGAAGAGACTGAGGGTGACCAAAAGACTGCGAGAAAACAAGAGCCAGAGTCTCATACTGCTGACAGGAATAGAGCCAGACGACAAGGATAATACACCCAATAAGGTCAGTCTGACAACACACTAAGGTCACCAATACCATGAATATTTACTGGAGCACAAACATGATGATTCACATTTGTAACAGATGCACAACATTGGTAAAATAAACAAAAAAAACAAAAAAACCCGCGTAATTTAAATCAAGCAAAATTATGTTGAAGTGAAATTTCACCCTTTAACTAGTTGACATCAATGATTATTTTTCATGAATGTATCTGTTTTATTGAAGAACCTGGCTGCAGACTCCAGTGTATATGTGAGTCTGTTGATGTGTTCATCAACAAGATGCTTTAGTTGTGTTCAGTTCCACTTATCAGCAGACATGGTAGATTAAACCTGGCTTGTAAACAGTTTCATACTCATTAGGGTTGCAAGGCTCCAGAAACGTCCACTATTATTTAACTTAAGTGCAACGAAGTGAGGTAAGAAGCTCACTGTTTGCATCAGGGAATCTGTGATCAACCATCTAGTCTACCAAGAGAGGTGAGCATGAACTTGGCAAGGATTAGTTAAACATGGCTTGACTTGGCTGTATTTCAGTTAGATTTACTAAAACCAAACTAGGCTTCATGATGATTAGCTTTTTTTTCACATTCTATATTACTTCATTCTTCTTTAATGCAATACTCCTATGTTCTACTCTATACTGCAGAGCTAGAGGGAATCACAATAATTTGCAGCAAATAAGAAATGCAAGAACATCTAAACATGTTGGTTTTACGCAATGAATCTACTTAAGTCAGATGGAATTACTGCTAGCTTTTTAAGCACCTCTTCTGTGTGTTGCCAGTTTGGTGCATGCGATGCTTTTGTGCAACAACATTCATATGAACACATCTGTGCTCTTCACTTTTCAGAAACATGCATCCGATGGCGCACCTGGCTTTGAACAGAGGTTTCAGGTGATGCTGCACAGAATGGGAGTGTCCAAAACTCCACCTGCTGAAACCAAGATGTGCCAGGTAGACAGGGTAGGAGTGTGTGTCAGTGTGTGGACTAGGGATGTGCCATATCATCTTGTTTACAGTAATACCAGTAGATTTTTTGACACTAGTGAAAAAATTAATATTGTTCTATCAAATGATGACATCCTTTACTGAGGCTGGACTGGGAAGCAGACTACCCTAGTGGAAGGCGCTGTGGTAATTCCTCCAACCGCCATTAAAACAAAGAAGAAGCTGGTCATCTGGTCCACAGTCTGAACTGGACTGAAGTTTGTTGATATTTACAATAAAGGAAGGACTGGCCTGGTAAAAACCAGCCCCTTGTCATACACTGTTTGTTTCGTACAGAGGGTCTGGGGTCTTGGGTATTGCACAGGTAAGGCTCGATTAAATGACATCATCATTTGATATCGCAATATAAAGTTTTTTCACCAGGGTCAAAAAAGCCACTAGTATTACCATAAACAAGGTGATGTGGCAAACACCCCTAGTGTGGACACAACCTCTGGCACTTTTCTTTTTCCTTTATGCACATTTTCCCAAAACTTAATTTAGCTTGTATTAAATGGTTCTTCTGATTTCAAGGTTCCATAGTTATATGTAAGACTATAACAACTTTATTTGCATGATGCTTGTGATTATTTGGCCTTAAGTTGTCATTCAAATGTTGAGAAGAGCTGTCAGTTCCACAAGCTGTAAAGAAACACTCATTACACTGTTCCTGTGATTATTTTTGACCCATGAAGAGTACCCACAGATTGCTTGATTAAAATTTCTGGTTCACATGACCTTGAAAGACTGCTGAGTTCTTTAAGCTAATTGTGCACGGCTCCTTCATCAGCTCCTGCAACTGTACAGTGAAAGAAGCAGGCTTTTGCCTAATTTAGTATCTTACAGATTGCAGAGTTCTGTATAGTAGTCCTAGTGTTAAAATAATGTTGTTTAATGTGTCTGTTACAGAATAAAGACGAGGAGCTAAGAAAAGCCACCTCTGAAGGTAAATTTACAACATCACTGGCAGATTCCATTTCTGATGGAAAATCAGACTCAGAAGATGAAAAAAAAAAAGAGTATTTCTACATATTTATATTTTAAGAACAATATCACTTCAAAAATTTACTGTCTGCTTTTTGCATGTTTACATTAGTATTTATATGATTTCTCTTTGGCTATGAGCTCCAGACTAAACTGCCCTTTGGAGTCATTACTTGTTGAGCTACCCTTCTTTTGCTGTATTTCTTACCAGTGTTGGACATTTAGTCTCTGTTTACACTGAGCTGGGTTTCAGTGGAACCATTATTTTTTTATTTTTTTTTTTATCAAACTGATCGAATACTCTGACTCCAGTATTTTTTCGAACCAGGTCTCTTGTAGCAATATAGTTTTGGCATTTTAGATGGAAACTGTCAATGAACAGTAATTTTCCCTCAGATTCAGAATTGGATGTCGAACTTGACTTTGACTAGGCTATTCTAACACATTACTCTGCTTTGATCTAAGCCAGTTGTCCTCTATCCTAAGGGTCCTTTATGCTTCATGTTTTAGCTGTGACTGTGTCAGTTCATCTAGTTTCATTTCCACAGTGTAAAGTTTCAGGTCATATCCCACTACTTTCAACTTGGTTGAAGCTGGACACATTCAGCACTTCAGTTTCTGTGAGCAGATAAATTGAAATAGCCTCATGTAGTGTTTTAATTTGTCCACCCTTTTTTATTGCTGTCTGACTGTGGATAGAATGATTTTATTCATTAACAAACATAAGCATCATATATAGTGGCTTGTGGGCTAACACTGAATGACAGTAACTTAGAAGCTACATATTTAGGTTAGATGAATTGTTTCTCAATGTCATGTTTATATTACCTTGTCATACCTTGTTGCATTGTCTTCTCTTTCTGTCCCTAAGGTGCTATCCTAAACAAACCTAAACTACCTCCCAAAGACAGCAAGTCCAGAATAATGTCCACTTCATCAGGTACAAATGACAGAGTCCAATCAGTTTCATTCTGTTTGGAGACTTTTTGTTGCGCTGCAGAGTCAGGGTAAAAATCCTGAGCAGGTTTACTGCTGTCCTTTAGCAGTCACAATGGCTGCTAAACATTTATCCATTCAGTGATTCTGTATCATTTCACTTTCAACTTTTGTTTTTAGCTGAGTCCAGGCATCCTCTCAGAGTGCAAGACCCCAACGGACCAGAACCACTTTACCCAAAGCCTTCCCTTCCTGAGTGCATCATGGGTCCCCTGCCCCCTAAACCTCCCTTACCTGCCAAACTCCCCCCACCCATCCCAGCTGCTCGCCCCTCCTCTGCTCCTGCCTTCACCAGCTCATCAGAGCAAGTCCATCTAACAGCTCACACACATGATGGCAGGCCGATGGAAACAGAGCAGGTAACGCACCAGTCAGAACGGACAAGTCATATCATTACAAAAATAGAACAAAATGGAAACCTATATTCAATCAAGATTCAAGATCCTCACACATAGCATAACATTAAATACTGTGAGGGTGAATGCTGGAACAAAAGACCTGGACTGATGAGTTCATGGGTTACCGGTGTGAGGGGAGAGAGCAGAAAACATGCTGAGGAGACAGAGAGAGAGGAAGTGACACAGGGGAAGTGACAGAGAGTCTGCAGAACATCACAGGACATTAAGTAATGTCATTGTCTCTTTGCTGCAACATCTGAGTAGCATTTGTGTAACTATGTGTAAGGCTGGGTCAAAGTTTAACATGTCCTCTTTGTAACACAAGTTTGTATGGATGTTGACTGATATTGTTTTTACAGTTATAGAAAAAAGTGTTTTTGTTGTCAAACATATTCTAAATTAGACATAAATTGTTCATTAGCACATAGAATACATATTCAATAAATGATAAAACTGTCTGTACTTGTATAGCTCTTTATCAAGTCCAGAGTACCACAAAGAGCTTCACACTGCTGGATAGTAACCACAATTGCCCTGAGGCAGTCTGACCCAGGCAAGGCTACAATGCACTAGTGCCAGTGACAAGCAGGCAGGGTGGGTGAAGTGTCCTGCCTGACACACCATGACTGAGACAGAGGGAGGGATTGGAACCTACAGCAACTGCAGCAGGTGGTCTGGAGCTGTAGGCTGTCAATAGAGTTGAGAATGCCAAACAGCTTTTGGTTCTATTACTATCTTGGTTTGAGACAATATCTCCTTCACTGAAAAAAAAAACAAGGCTTGTGATATTTGGAGACAATATGGAATGTACTCAGAATAAGATCCTGCAACCAATGGTAATCACTCTCACTCTTATGTACAGTAACTGAACTCTATCCTTCAAGATGTCAGAACTCTTCCAGGCTTTATTAGAATATGGCAGTAGAAAGGCTGAATACACACCCAACCTGTGGAAAACTCATTCCTTGCTGGCTGGTTAAGGAATGGGATGCCATCCCAAAGCAATATTTGATCAAGTACCTAAGCTGGTGGCAAGGTGAGGAGTATGTGCCAAGTTGTTGTGGTTGCCTCTGGTTCCTCCGTGCATTTCTGAAACTCCTGTTTGCTAATTAAATAGATTGTTAAATATGACGTTTCCAATATGACTTTTTTTCATCAACCTCTACCCATTCAAAACAGTTAATGTCATGAATTGAGCAGGGATTTGACTGAAATGCTGACAGGAAAGTGAAAGTTTATTGTGTATAAATTTAAAAATTAGTAACACAAAATGAATGAGTGATGCAGAACTCAGGGGCTAACATGAAATTTGACAAGGAATGTGGGAAGCAGGAGAGAAGGATATATATGCAAATGGAGTAATCCTGGAAATGGGAGGCAAATAGCAGAGAGAGAGGAGAGAGCGTCTGACACAAGGCAGCAGAAATAACAGGAATAAACAACTAGAACTAACTAAAAAAAAAAAACGTTTAATTGTTTTTGCATTTTGCAACTTAAAACAAGACAACAACTTTACACAACTGGTCTCAGTGTTTTCTCAATCAGTGACCCCCACCTGCCTGTTAGGCCTGTATTGTGTATATTACTAGTCCCATTGAATTTGATCAATGTTATTATTAATATTTTCTGAACTTATTTAAATAGTTTAATTCCCCTGCAACTACTTGAAACTGTTGTCTAAATGTGTTACAGTCCATTTATTTTGATCCTCATTTCTAGAATGGCAGCAGGGACAGTGTGCAGGATGAACCACCCCCCCTGTCTCCAAGGAGGGAACTTCATTCTTCAGCCCCAAAATCTCGCAGAAGTGACAGTACACCAGATCGCAACGAGAAAGTACAATCTGTCACTGAGGGTATGCTTAAATACACACAGAGTATATATATAAAGTTTCAAAATATCAAAGTGGTTTTTTTTATGGTAAACATATTACTTACAGTATGTTACTGTTGATATATCAGTCACATCAAATATTGAAACAACCCAAGCAATTCACATATGCAGAAAAATCGTAGTGTAATAGTCCACAAATGAAATTATGGGTACTGAAATGGAGTAACAAAGAGAATAAGTACCGAACATAGCAACAGTTTTACTTTGTTTATCATGAACCAATAGGAGTTTCACTGGCTGCATGTTTGGGCCAATTGTCTTGCTTACAAATTCACGCTAGTTTCACCTTTAGATTCCTAACATAAATGCTCATGTACATTTCTCCTTTCATCCTTCTTTCAATATTCCCCCAAGCATGGTCTGTGCATCAGCAACCAAAGAATTCAACTTTGACCTCATCTGACAAGACTTTATACTTCTAAAACATAATGGGGTTGCCCAAGTGCTCTGCTGCAAATATTAAATAAGCATCAATATGCCTGGAGTCCTGCTCAATGACTGTACATAAAAGCCGTTGTGGTTGAGTTGATTTCTCATTTTCTCCTGGGAAAACTGTACCTGCTATGTCCAGGTCCTCCTCAAGACTGCTGTGAGAGCTCTTTGGCTCACCTCCAGCTCTTTTGTTTATTATTTTGACTTTGGATGGTTTTTATTCCTGGGTTCTTTCAGAGAGTCTTCCTAAGCTACGCCAACACTTGAAGCCCCTCCCACAGCGTAGAGCTGTATCTGTCCATGAGGAGGCCCTGACCATGACGCAAGGTAGAGTTATGGTTTTCATAACATAAATATTACATCCTTGTTTGACATTCCACGGTAATTACATCACAAATTAGCTTTGAATTCTGATTTCTTTTAGAACTCAAGGCTGTATTACAGAAGTCACCCATCCGTTTCCGGGGCAACCGCTGGGACCTGCCCTCCTGCAAAGAAGATGAAGCACATGGTACAGCTGATGAGAATAACGTTAGCCATTTTGTTTGTTTTTTCTTCTAATCAGTCATTTAATGTTTTCATCTGTGTGCCTGGTGTTCATCCCCACAGCCTGCACCACAGGAAACAAGCCGGATGATGAGAAGGTCAAGAGTCAGATGGATGAACATGATGCAGAGAAACGACAAGCAAGCTGTGGAGATACAGTGCCTCCAACCAAGCAGCTTCTTTCACAAGAGGTAGAAGTACCCAGATGCACTTCATCTGACAAGACTTTTACTGTGATAGAGAGACCTCCTGTACTACCCAGGAAAATGGAAAAGGTACCTGTAAACCTTTCATCTGAGAGAAAGACTCCGACCAGAATCTCAGCTTCCTCACCATTGCAAGAAAAAGTCCACAACACATTGCCAGTTGGCTCTAAATCCACAGAGATATCCCGCATAAGCCCATCCTCCCAGAAAAACAGATCTGTCGCATTGGATCAGGGTAATAACCCACCAGGGAAAGGAGAGGCGCTGTCCCCACAGCACACAAAGATGGCTGAGCCAGCAGAGCACAGAACTGAGCCCTGTTTGTTTGACTGATGCACACAACAGTCTGACCTGGAAGAGCTCTGTCACATCACTGACATCAGGAAGTACGCGGGTAGGAATCTCATGTAATTTTCTTTTGTTTTTGTTTTTCAGCAGCATCGTTGTGTTTCTCATCATAGTGTGGACAAGGTCAGCTTCACATTTAATTCTTGAGATGAATAATCTTCTTGCACGCTTTTGACTGAAGGGATGAATCTAACATAGATTATGCTAATTTCTGTTATTGAATTCAATAACAGAAATTCAATAACAGTTTATGTTGATTTGATTCATGTGGTCTTTGCTTGTTCTCACCAAAAGGCCAAAATGTTAGCTGGAGCTAGTTACCATGCACCAATGGGTGTCTGCTGAATGGGTTGATGCAGCTGACAGGTCGTCTTCTGACATAAGATTATTTTTTTTGTTACTATTATTTTGTTATCAAACTTGTAGTTTTTAACCACTAGCATGTTGGATTTTATGTCACCTGACCTTTAACATTAAATACGGATTTATGTACTGTTAAGAACGACTCATTCAACATATTTATGTTTCAACATTTCAGCATATGTCAAAAATATTTATTTACACATTTTACCCACACTTTCTTGTTATACATTTAAAAGTCAGCTTCAAACGGTGAACTTGATGGTTATAATATTTTGTTTGTTTTTATTTTTTAATCTTCTGGAAATGAGCAGGTTGCTGTTTAAGCTCCATTTAACCAGGAGACCTATCAAACTAAAGTGCTGAAGAACAGCCTTTGTTATTTAGATTTGGCTCAAGTAAATAACTCCTTTACTATCTCTGATGAAACAAAAAATACTTTTCAAACTAATGTTACTGTTTTTATTTATTTATTTTTCATTCTTATTATTTTTATTTTATTTTTGCTATGTTAAAACAACTCCAATCTCAGTAATGTTAATAAAATAGAGATTCGGGCATTTTTTTCTCAATGGTTTGAACCAGCATTTTGTTTGGAGTAGATTTTTATAAAACCTTCTAAAATTAAACTACATATATATTTGATACGGCAGCATGTAAGAAGACCTAAGAAACAGTGAGGGCAGGTTTAACAATAACTTTTCAAAATTATTAATTGGAGAAAGAAAGTTTAAAACAATGAATATTCTGAACACAGAATAGTTACATTCCACCTGCTGTTTCACAGTTCTGTCTTTGTATGAAAGGTCATTGTCAGTAGACCTGAATATTTAGTCATGTGGAAGTTCATCCTTCATGAGAATTAGTTCCAAGTTCACTTCACATTGATTAGAACAGAAATTATTCATGTACATTGCTTACTACCAGTATATTCTGAACAAATAACAGTCCTTACATGAAGTGAACAATGAACATTTGTGTTCATAATGCTTTTTGATTCAAAGCTGTTTATTTGACTTTTTGTTATTATTCTGATGTGCCATTTGACATCTCTTTAGTGTTTGCTGTACAGACTGTGCATCAAGTCCATGTTGCAGAGTAAATCTCACTTTCACCTGTTTTATTGCTTTAGTTGTGAAAAAGACACTTTCTTACTTTTAGTAAGACACGTTTCTTAGTAAAAGAAGCAAAACGTAAGACTATTGTTTTGATTATGACTTCAACAGCACGTTAAGCCTGATAAGCTTATTTAATAATGTCCTGGTTCTGTTTAAACATGATAGTCAAAGAGAAAAGGTAAACGTAACAGAGTCCATTAAGCTGAAGTCTTATTACTCAGTTGGTGTTTTGTAAATGCAAACCTACACTCTCTGTGTGCATGCTAATCACAGAGATGGAGTGCAAACACAACACAGTGTGGTTGGAGCATGAGCCTGCAGCCGATGTTAAGTTTAAGCTGAGAAAGAAGTCAATGTAAGAGTGAAGGGAAAGGCAGACGTTATCCATAGTGACTCCGGTTGAAGACTAATGTGTTGTCTAACTGCCTAAAGTCACCAAGCGCTTGCCTATGAAGGAATGTTGCAACTCTTTTCTACATGAAGTATCAATCATTGGTTTCAAATGTCTCTCAGTTTTCTCTCGTAATAGATTTAATATCGCAAAAATAGAAATGCTCTCCGTTCATCTTCATCTTCGAAGGAAAACAGCATTGTAAAATTCAAAGATCCCCAAAACAAAAAATGATCACGCTGAACACATAGACATATAGAGAATGGAGTTGTTTTAAAATGTCTTCTTTTATTTAGCTGTTAGCTCTGAAACAAGACATTGAGACAGTTACCTTTTCGAAGGTAGGGCTTCTTATGTCTGCACAGCAGAACCTTACATAAAAAGCTAAATGCTACGTTCAGGTAAACATGTATAAAATATTGTTTTAAACTAATTAAACTCTATTTCTGAAACATGTGAGCACTTCAAAATGTATTAGTACAATTATGCTCCAGCACTTACACAATGGATTCATAACGGATAAAAAAAAAATGCTCAAAGTTTGATAGTGATCATTGGGACACTGCTAGAAACTCCTCAAGTCTTCCTTTGCCTTCTGTCGATTTTCTTGGATTCCGACTCTTCTCGTAAACCCACAAGTAAGCAACATAAATCTCAATTTTTATGATTCATAACATTACATTAGGATGGTCAAGTTTAGGGCATCAGGCAACACATGACTTATGAGGAATAAAGACTGATTAAAGATTAGGCACACGGAACAAATTAGGTGTAGAGCTGGCCAGGTTTGATATGTGCCATCAGTTTTGATTGAATCAGCAGCCTCAACAGAATGCATTAAATCAGTTGGCATGCTACTTAGACATTATAGTAAGTATCAGAACCAGACCTTGCAGCAGTGGTTAAAAGTTGATTACATTATGTAATTTCCTTCAAAGTCAGAAGGATCTAAAAGGAAGTTCCTGTTACAGTTCCTATATGGGAACACATTTTTAAATAAATGGTGTCAGATTTGTGATTTATTTTGTGTCACCAGTCATATTGTCGTTACTTTATGAGGGGGGATTTTTCACCAGCTCAGTAGTTCACCTGGTCTTTATGTGTCATCTGATGCTATGTGAGATACCAACACCACATTGTGATTTAGCTTTGAAACTCTCAGGGCGGCTGTGAGGAACGACGTGGGATTTTTCTAAACTGTTATGTTCTCTTTAACTTGCACGTACAGAATATTTACAAAACTGCAAAAATCAAATTAGTTTGAACAGAGTGTAAATCTATACCTATACTTGTTATCGATTAATAAAAAAAAAAGTATTGACGTGTTCTACTTCATTGTGCTGCCATTATTCTGGTGTTGCTGCCTTTTTTTTGTTACTAATAATCTAGTAAGAAGATTGTCATGTTCCGTGCTCTCTGTGTGGTTATTTTTTATGTTTCCGTTATTTTCAAGTTTTATGTGTATTTAGTTCGAGTTATCCGTGTCTATTAGTCTCCCTGTTGTCCCGTCCTCCCTTGATTACTCCCAGGTGTGTCTTGTTTCCCTGATTGCCTCCCCGTGTATTTAGTCCCTCCGTTGTCTTTGTTCTCTGTCGGGTCCTTGTCAGTTGTCGTTGTCACGTCTCATTACGTCTCCTGTCAGTCCATTCGTTTCTTCCAGTTGCTACCGGTGTTGGGCCCTGGATTCTGCCCAAATCGTGCTGCCT
>CAEFZY010049338.1:0-34406 GCA_903066815.1 Brachyrhaphis roseni
GCTCTACTGGTTCTGGTCCAGCTCTACTGGGAGGCAGCAGGAACCCTGAGTCCGTCCAGCAGCAGGCTGTGGTCGATGCCGTTCTTCTTCTTGCCTCCACTTGTGGCCTTGATGCAGCAGGAGTGTTGACCCAGAGTGAAGCTGGTCTCTGTGCCGTCGTCCACAAACTGTCCCTGAGGACAGACAGCAGGACAGACAGGAGACACAGGAAAAATCCTTAGGATTTAATAGGACAAAATTAAATCTAAAACAGAATATAATGTACTTTATTGATCCCTAAAGGGAAACTGCTTAAAATAAAAATAAATATTTTAATAAAATTAATTTCCCTCAAATAAAAAAATCATAATATGAAAAATATTCCACTAAAATAACATTAAATTTAAAACAACTTAATAAAAAAGTACAAGTGAAATTAAAGGAGAATATTAAATATGTATGTACGGAAAAATAAAAAAGCAAAATGTTAAAAAAATGAAGTAAAAATGGTTCTGGAGGGATGATTCTCACCGTTGTCTCCACTTTCTGCCCGTTGCACCAAACGTCCATGGTGTCTTTCTCTGTGGGACACAACACAGTCAGTCAGGACCGGTCAGTGTTCAGGTTGACCTCTGACCTCTTCCTGGACTCACCCAGGACGACCCTGCGGTCCGTCCCGTCCACCTGGACCACCCAGGTCTTGGTGGTCTTGCCTCTGTGGTCGATGAACTTCTGCAGGCTCTTCCCGGCGACGTTGAGCGAGTATTGGTAGGCGAAGCCGCCGACGGCCTGGATGTCGATGGAGGCCTTGGTGTCGGCGCTGCCCAGAGAGAACGACTCCTTCCCCACCAGCTTGAACATCCAGTCCTTCCTGATCACCTCCTGCACAGCAAACCGCTTCGTTCATCCTCTCACCACAACCAAGGAGACGCTGTGGTAAACCTGCCTGCAGTCTGCTTAAAGGGACGGTACAGAAACTCAAGCCAAGACAAACACAGACCAGACATCCGAAGTGTCCGCTGTCCCACACCAGGACAAACTCCACCCTGCTCCTCTTAACTGGAGGTTGACCAACCAGTGGGAGTCTCCACTCTAACGTCCTGGACTGAACTCACCTGAGGATCCTCTATAGATCCTCAAAGACATGGACTGACCCAGTCCTCCGGTCAGGAGACACGTCAACCAAACAGTCCAACAATGTCCAGAACCTTTAGCTCATTGGGTCCTACCTCAGTCCCCCCGCTAGGTTTTCCAGCTACTTTAGCTCTGTCTCCTCCACATAGAACTGGATGAAACAGATCCTCAAAGTGCTCCTTCAACCATCCAGCGTTACCCTGAGACCAGATCTTCAATGTTCTCTGTTTGACCTGTCGAGTTTTATAGAACTTCTACTGCTCCAGTACTGGTTTACTGGTTTCCTACTCTAACTAGGACCTAAAGGCCTCGTTCTCCGGGTTACAGCTTCTATCACCACTGGTCTCTACTGGACCACCAGGACATCTGGAAGCTACATCTACACAGGAAGCCCAGATGGTCCAATCAGCAGTCCTGAGAAGATGAGAGAAGTTCTTCTGGAGGTTCTGGTGAACCACCATGGACTGATTCAGAAACCAGAACCTCAGTGGTTGGTAATAACCCAGTCCTGTTGGGTTTTCAGTCGTTGGATGGATGTTTCCATCATTAAACCGTCACCAGCACCTCATTGAACACCCAGAAACCCAGTTCTGATGGGACTGTTGCTTCTGCTTCAGTTTGGACTCGTTGACCCCACTAGGCAGAAGTGACCTGACCTTCCTTGACCTCACACTGAGCCCTATCTGGTCCTAGTTCTGGTGCTGACCGTCCTCTCTCTCAGACCTCACCGTCCCGTTGACGTAGATGACCCGTTTCCCCGTGGTGGTGCCGTGAGCGAACTCGACCCGATAGACGCCATCGCTCAGAGCCACGTCCCACACGGCCACCGCGTCTCCACACGGCATCCTGGACTCCTGGGCCGAGCCCGGACCGGTTCTGAGCAGCTGCGAGGCGGAGGAACCGGGTCCTGCCGCCTCAGCAGGAGAGTGATTACAGTAAGAGGCTTAGAGGAGGACGACCTGGGATGGGTCACCGTCTACCGGACGGTTCTCCTCAGAACCGCTGGCTTCCAGCCTCAGTAGGCGGCCAGAGCCTGAAGTTGGACCGGAACCAGCAGCAAACTGGAGCAGCTGCCATAAAACTGGAGCTGAGAGCATTTCAGCCCCATTCAGCTGTAACATCGAGGAAACACCGCCACCTGGTGGCCAGAGAGAAACCATCATCTAAACTAGGGTGACCATATTTTCATTTGGGAAAACCAGGACACCTTGGAGCGGGGGGATCTCTGTTCCCATGCATAGAGATGTGTGTGGTTTCTGAAAAGGAGGACCCTTTTATTTTTTGTTGGCGGGGGTGGGGTGAATATAACGTATAATTTAAAAACCAGGACATTTCCGCACTTTCTAAAAAGAACCCGGGCCAGGACGTGAAATACGGACGTTTGGTCACCCTATCTACACGCTTTAAAAAGTTAAAGATTTCAACTAAATACTGTAGATTTTAATTCAAAGATCTTCAACATCAATAAATATTCTGACTAATAACAGACTGTTTTAAAAAAGTTACATCTTTTTTTTTAATTTCTCCCCCTTTTATAATTATTTTCACATGTTTTTGATTATTTATAAAAAGTTGTTTAACTTCTAGATTATTTTCAAATTTGGACCTTTTTAAGGCTAGTCATTTTAAATGGTCTTTTATTTTACATAATTTAATACATATTATATTAAATTGTTTATCATTTCTACATAAAATCTATTTTTATATTTGATCTTTCTGTTTCTTGCTGAATATTAATGTTTATTTTTAATATTTTACAGTAAATATTTGTCTCGTTTTGAAGTGAAATTAAAGAGAAAAGTGTTTTTCTAACAGAACTTGATTTAATCAGATATAAACAATAATGAGTGTTGGTGCAGAATAATAATAACAATAATAATATTCCTATTTCCCTTAGAGTCCCATTCTGTGGCATGATTACAGAGTTTAACACGAAGCTTGATTGGAGGCGGGGTCAGAGGTCACCAGGGTGCAGATGAGTGTTTGAGAGCGTCAGGAATGTGAGCAGAGATAAAGACGAGCCGAGCGCTGCGGTCTGAGCGCGCTCAGTTCCACCTAGAGGACGCAGCAGCGCCGCTTCTTCCTGCCGCCGCTCGGCCCGTTCTCTTTGCTCTCCGCCATTTTCTTCTTACGGACTTCCCTCATGAGGTCGAAGAACACCTGCAGGGGGAGGGCAAAGGTCAGGCAGCTGGAGGGCCAGAGGTCGTCCCCCACCACGGCGCTCACCTTGTCCACGTTGGCTCTGGTCTTGGCCGACGTCTCGACGTACGGGACGCCCCAGCCGGACGCCTTGGCCGTGGCGTCGTCCACGCTCACCTGGCGCCGGTCCTCCAGGTCCGACTTGTTCCCGACCACCAGCAGCGGGATCGCCTCCTCCTCCTTCACCCGGACGATCTGCTCCCTGCAACCAGCAGGCACACACGGCCTAGTTAAAGCCTGCAAACAGGGAGGAGAACCCGCTTTCTATCAGAGCACAGCGCTGCTTCTGATTGGCTCCTCAGCTCCCCTGACGGCTCCTGCCCAGAACATCAAGATTAGTGCCATTAACTTAAAGATTAGAGAAAAATTTATTTGGATTTTTAACTAATAGATTTAGGTTTTTTTACAGGAGCAGTAAAGACAGAAAAAATAGTAAATTTAACTGTTTCAAAAGTCAAAATTGATAGAAAAACAAACAAAAAAAAAAATTTTGAGATCTCAGAAATTTTCTAGAAAAATATTTCTTTTGAAATTCTAAAATATTTGTAGAAAATTTCTGAGATTAATCTAAAAAATTTTGAGTTTTTGGCGAAGATTTACTTTTTCCCTATAACAACTTCCTGAAGATGGAAATAAAAATATATTTTATTGTCCAGTCAGGAAATTCAGGAAAATGTTTTTTTCATATTCATGTTTCTGATTGGCTGTCAGTTAATTTATTAATCTGTTTTGTTCTTTAATCTGGAAATGAAAAAGTTTGACCAGAAAAAGACTGGAGCAGCTTAAAGAGCAGATTAATATGAAATATTAGATATTTTCTCATCAAAAGGAGGATTGTGGTGTAAATTTAATGTATTTAAAATCAGATTTTAAAGTCATGATGACGAAGCGTAACAACGAGGAAGTTATGAACCAAACAGAGAACAGTAACTGTAGCTTTTTAATGGTTAGCTGATTAAATCGTTAACAGTAAATCAGCTGGAGAATCTCGGCAGAATGAGTGTTCCGTAGAACCAGTAGAGGGATGACAGACATGGCAACGTGTCAGAGAGTTTCAGACGGTTCCTTCCTGGATATGAGAACTGGACTTTCAGGTTCGTGTTCAGTTTAAGGGATTAAAACGTCGTTTTAGAGTATATTCACGTCAAAAGCCGGAAACTTTTAGACAAACGATTCAGAAAGTTTCCAGACTTTCTGAATCATTTGGGAAAATGATTTGAATCGATCCGTTGGGGTTAAACGGAGCAGAGTGAGACGCTCCGGTTCCCTGACCCCTGCGTTACCACGGTGACGGGTCAGACCTGAACTCGGTGATGGCGGTGAAGGACTCCTGCTCGGTGATGGAGAAGACGAGCAGGAAGCCTTCGCCGCAGCGGAAGTAGTTGTCCCTGATGGCGGCGTAGTCCTCCTGCCCCGCCGTGTCCAGGATGTCGATCTGGACCTCCTCCCCGTCCAGAACCACCTTCTTCCTGTAGCTGTCTGCCTTGGTGGGCTCGTAGTCCTCCACGAACTGCGACAGAGCAGACAGCCAGCTCACAGAAGCCAGGGGCATTATGGGAAACGTAGCGAGATGCTCACCTCGTCATACATGAACTGCAGCGTCAGAGCCGACTTCCCCACGCCGCCGCTGCCCACCATGATGACCTTGTGGAGGGTCAGCGAGTTCTGGCCCTTATTCTTACCGGAGGACATGGTTCCGGTCCGGTCGGTCCAGCTGGGACGGAATCAGAACCGGTCCTGACACCAAACCAGAACTCAGCTCCTCTGGAAGCTGATTGGATCAAACCAAACGACACTTCCTGCACAGAAACACAAGCAGTAAGACACCAACAGCACCGGGCCGGGTCGAGGAGGTTCTACTGGACCGACCTCTTCCCAACAGGAAGAGGTCGGTCAGAACTTCTCAGGTCAAAGTTCACGGGGTACTGCCTCCAGTCGGAGCGCCAGGAACCATGTTTCTGTTCTGAACCTGTTCCACAGGTTCTGGAGCCGTGGTTCTGATCCAGACTGACTCTGAATAATCACTGAAAACAGCCACAGTGGACTTTACCCTGGTGTCATCAGAACCCGGTCCTGACAGAACCTGGCCAACAGTTACCTGCTCCTGGCTGGACTTCCTGCAGTAGAAACGTTTCCCAGTCCCAGTCGAGGTTCTGGAGCCGTGGTTCTGATCCAGTCTCAGTCTGGGCCTCAGAGCTGCTGTGGAATGACCCACTTGACCTTATCAGTGGTGTCAGTGGGTCTCAGTGAGGGGCGACCCAAACCAGCATGAGCAACCAGACCAGAACCAGTAGAACCAGAACCGGCTCAGCTGTGACCCGGAATGGTCCAGTGATCAGAATCAGGAACTGTCGACACTCAGCTTCCTCTGAACCAGCTGCTGGAAACCAGTTTCTAAACATTCTGCTGCACATTCCCGCCTTCAGTGGTAGCGGCGCCTCTGATTGGCTCAGGCTGCCAGCGGGACTCCCCTCCGGAGGCTCCCATTGGCTGCTTCCCTCGTCACTCTGAGCCCTGTGTTTGCTAGCCAGTTAGGCAGCAACAGATAACGCTTCTCTGCTCAGGATACTTGAGTTAAAATAGACCAGTAAACGCTTCTTCTGCATGGAGAGCCAGACAGTGACCGAAACAACCTGGAGAAACTCCGGTGACTCACCCGCTGCCGTGTTTCCCCTCAGTCCTCCCAGAAATCCGTCTCAGAAAACTTTTACAAGTTGATCATCAGACTGAGCGCCCCACCTTTACCCGGACCTACACAGATGGTCGATATCCGCGAAGATGAGTCCTCTGACCAAGAACCTGTCTGAGACGGGGATTCTGACCGCCTCTGGTTACTATAGGAACAAACAACAAGTCTAATAGACCCTAGTTCAACAAACTTTGTTGTTATTGTTGCTTAAACCACAGAGACACGAAAGAACGCAGAGGCAGCTTAGTTATATGACTTACAACAGAATTAAAAGTGTAGTGAGACATCTTACTTTCCGTTTTCTCTGATAGACGCAGATAACATTAGCAGGAAGTGATGTCACGGAGTTCCCTTTTCTTAAAGTTAGGGTTAGGGTTAACCCTAAACCGCATAAAAATATAATAAATCTACGAAAAGCAAATTCAAATGCAATAAAGCAAAAACCCATTAATTCAGAACAATTAAATATGAACTTTAAACTTTATTGTTTCTATTTTAAAAAGAATGAGTGAACTTCAAAAGAAAAAACAAAACGTACATGTGAAATAAAATAGATTTGAATGTAAAATTAAGTTAAATTAACATGATTGTGTTAAATTAAAAAAAACTATTAGAAACAACAATAACAAAAAGAATGCAATACAAAAACTAGAGGAACATTTTCAATTTTACAGAAAAACCTACATTGAATTACTTTGTCAAATTAAATGAAATTAGATATATTAAGATTCATACATTCCTAAAACTTTTCGTTATATTTTCTAAATGTTAATGTTAAGGTAAACTGGAACAAAGTCCATCCGTCTCTAACACTGATGGGATCGAGAGGATGTTAGTAAAATAATATATGTAGCAAAATAAAATAAAATATGATTTTAGTAAGTACAATTAAACTAGGAATCTCTAATAAAATACATTCAGATGATTTTTTTAAAGGTTTTTCTTATAATTATTGAACTATTCAGCTGGTATTTCCGGCTTCCGGTCTGCAGTTCCGGGTGACGGACTGAAGATGGCGCCATTTCCTTCCCTGTGGATTCTGAGCGCAGCTTCAATAAACTCACTTTCCTTCAGCTGCTGCTGCGCATGCCCAGTGGCTCCGCAAGCCCAGAGATGTTTGCATGCGGCTCTGAGTTGTAGCAGCAGCATGTGGGAGGTCAGAGGTCAACGCGGCTTCATTTGGTTGACAGGTTTTACTACCAAATATCAGGCTGAGTCCTGTGCTCCCATTGGCTGAAGCTGCTGGCTCATTTGGATATTTGGGCCCAGCAAAACCAGGCTGGGTTCCTGCTTCTACTGCAGAACCAGCAGTAGAACCGGGCCTGGACTGGTTCTGCTGGTCAGCAGCCAATCAGAGCGCTCGTCTCATTTTAAAGGAGAATTAAAACCATTTAATGATTTTAGTCACTTTAGTCTGAAGTTAACGAACATGAGACACGGTGGTGGCAGCATCATGCAGTGGGACTCTATCCTAGAGGGGCCTAGTCAAAGTCCAGGGGTGTAGAAAAAGAACAAATGCACTCCGCACTTTTCAGATTGTATTTCTGTAATTAATGTTGTTAAACCACGTGGTTTCTGACTGTAACCCCCAGCATGATGCTGCCACCACCAACATCTGAGCAGTTTGTGGTTCAAACATGAAAACTTTGATCTGCCGCTTTGAAACCAGCGGAGCCTTTCTCTCTTCCTCTCTTCATCTGTTTCTCTCTTCCTCTGTTTCTCTCTTCATCTGTTTCTCTCTTCATCTGTTTCTTTCTCTCTTCATCTGTTTCTCTCTTCCTCTGTTTCTCTCTTCATCTGTTTCTCTCTTCCTCTGTTTCTCTCTCTTCATGTTTCTTTCTCTCTTCCTCTGTTTCTCTGTCTCTCCCTCCTGATTGGCCCCGCCCTCCCCACTCCTCCTCCTCCTCCTCCTCCTCCTTGCTGTATATAAAACTTGGCGGCTCCTGGTCTCTCCAGTTTTACGCACGCCAGGATGGAAAGGCTCCTGTGCGCGCTGCTCCCCGCTGTTCCAGCTGCTCCCGTTGGTGCTCCTCTCCGCAGCGGCAGACCGCAGCTCCCCCGCTAGAGGCGGCTCCCCGGTTCTGGTTCTGGTTGTGGACTGGAAGGATGCTGCGTCGGGACGCGGCTCCGCTCCCTGACAGGAACCAGCTGGAGGCGGGTTCGGGCTGAGTCCAGAGCCAGACGCAGAGCGGCTCCAGTTTCCGTCCGGCTCCGGAGGATCGCAGAGGATGTAACTGAAGCTGAGGACTCTTTCCGGTTCCACTCACTCACAAAATGACGCGCTGTCTCCTCCGACTGGCTCTGCTCGCGGCGTGCGTCCTTCTCTCCGCCCGCGGAGCCGCCGCGCCCGACGCCGAGGCGGCCGGGGCCGGGGCGCACCCCGAGTCCTGCGCGTCCTGCGCCGCCTCCGCCCGGCTGGAGGAGCCGGAGCCCGGCCGCGTGGACGGCGACTTCCTGGAGGCGGTGAAGAGGCACATCCTGAGCCGGCTGCAGCTGCGGGAGCGGCCCAACATCACGCACCCGGTGCCGCGGGCCGCCATGGTGACGGCGCTGCGCAAGCTGCACGCGGGCAAGCTGCGCGAGGACGGCCGGGTGGAGATCCCGAGTCTGGACGGACATCCGATGAGTAACGAGGTTCTGGAGGAGAGCTCCGAGATCATCAGCTTCGCAGAGAAAGGTCAGCAGGACCGAGGCGGTGGCAGCATCATGCTGGGGGTCAGAGCGGCAGCATCATGCTGGGGGTCAGAGCGGCAGCATCATGCTGGGGGTCAGAGCGGCAGCATCATGCTGGGGGTCAGAGCGGCAGCATCATGCTGGGGGTCAGAGCGGCAGCATCATGCTGGGGGTCAGAGCGGCAGCATCATGCTGGGGGTCAGAGCGGCAGCATCATGCTGGGGGTCAGAGCGGCAGCATCATGAAGTTGGCGGGGAAACATGACTTCCAGTCCGTTGCCATGGAGACCCGTCAATTGGAGAAACTTCTGGGTTTTTGTCAGAAATTTCCTCTGATTTCATCTTCAGCAGATTCAGGTTTGAAAGTTACAGGAATTAAATTTTTATAGCAAAAAAAATAAACATTGAACTTCTGGATATCAGTCCATCATTTTCTGACCTTTGACCTTTTAAATCCCAGTTTCAGATGTTAATGACTGGATTTAACCTCATTATTTTTAGGTATAAAGTTGTTAAAAAGTCATAAATCTGTTAATGAAACAGAGGAAACGTTTCTATTTTCCTGTTGGGGTCCAAACTGAGGCTCGGGGGCCGTTTGTGGCCCTCAGAATGATTTTGAGTGGCCGAGTTCAAGAAAAGACCAAATTTGATGTTTGGACTGATGCAAGGCTGTTAAAAAAATATCAAATTAAAATCTGAACATGGAAAATGCAAAACAAATGTAATAGAAATAAACACAAAAACATCCAGAAGTTTTTACTAAAACTCATTTTTATCAAATTCAGCCACAACCTGACAACAAAATTTAGAAAACATACAATATGATTTTTGTTTTAATTAGATCAATCTGTAAAATACTTTATTTAAAGTAATTTAAACATCTATAGATTTATTAAAACTTTAAGTTTATTGCTTATTTGTCAGGAAAAATAAATACTAAAAACATGTTTTTAGTTGATTTCTTTATTTAAAAGGGAGAAGTAAAAAATGTTTCTGCAGTTATATTTAAATAGAAAAATACTTTATAATTGAGTTTTGAGTTAATTGTGTAAAAATAAAAGTTTTTGTAACTACAAGAAAAATGAAAAATACAAAAAAAAAGATTTTAGTTGAGAATAAATTATTTCAGATTGGAAAGAATAAAAGTTTGCAATTAATAAAAATACTAAAAATTGTGTTTTGAGTTTGTTTTGTTTCAGCAAATAAAAATATAAAAGTTTATTTTCAGCTCAGTGGTTATTTATTTATTTAATAAAAACTGTTGCAGTTAAAAACAAAATGATTTTTTTAAATTGTGTTTTTAGTTGAATTATTTATTTATCAGGTAAAAATAAAAGTTTTTGGAATTAAAACCAAATAGACAAATATTAACGTCGTGGCCCCCACAGGCTCTTCAGCGTGCCACTGCTGGCCCCCGCGGCTCATGTTGGACAAACCGTGCTGCTGTTGCTGCAGGCAGGTTGCAGCAACATGTTGCCGAGACAGATTGACGTTTCTGGAAGGTTGTCAACCTGAGGAGGTTCGGCCCGGTTCTGGTCCAGACTGAGCGGTTCTGGTTCAGGATAGGGAAACAAACAGCTACCAATCAATCAATCAATCAATGAATGTTTGGTTTACAGTCTGACAGGAAGTTTCACTGTGAAATGCTGACCCTACATGACCTTTGACCTCCTCAGGCACAGACATGCACTGTAAAAACGCAAAATATTAACAAGTATTTTGATTTCTATTGAAAATATCTTAGTGCACTTTAAATAATCAGCTTGTTTTAACTAAATAATTTCTTAATATTGGTTTTAAAGTTTTAGTTCCCCTGCCAGGTTATTATTAATTTTCTAACATTTTATGAAATAATCTTCCAGTGGAGCTAAAACTTATTTTTATTAAATCATTAGAGTTAAATCAGCTGCTGCTGTGTTTTGCTGTAAAAGTTTGACGTTTTTCGTCCTGAAATAAAACAAACTGCAGCAGAAACTACATTTACTTTTTACAGTGTAAACCAGTTGATTTTAATGGGTTCTATCTGTTCTATATCTGTAGGGTTGTTCCCTGTCCCCACAGCATGATGCTGCCACCACCATGTTCAGGACGTTTCAGTTGAATCCAAACCAAACTGTCTAATTTTAAGCTAGCGTTTAGCATGTTAGCTAACTTTGAAACGGTTAGCACTTAGCTTCCCCTGCATGAAGCAGATTTACTTGGCTGGTTTGTAAACCTCAGTTCTGAAGTTTTACTTATTGACATTCAGTCTCTTCAAGTAGCGATAGCCGTTTATCCTCTTTTATATCCAAGAAACATAAACGAACAAAATGAAACAGAAGAGAACAAAATATAAACATAAATAAATATTTCAGGGCAGCAAAATCATGGAAATTATATCAAAATATTAAATTGGTGCTCAGGGCTGCTGTGTGTTAGAGGCAGATACAATCTGAATCATAGTTAGCGCGTTAGCATAATATCTCAGACTGCTGTTTTACAGTGCAGCTAGCTGTGTAGCCATCAGTTCCCACCATTTGTCTGCTGCTGGGATCCAGTAAAACCTTTAGCTTCCCATCATGCATCAGTACAGCCGTCAGTAACCGCCATGTTTAATCTGTCACCGGTTCCATGTTCTTGTTTCTCTCCCCGGTTCTGATCCGTCTCGTTCTTCTTGCTCTCCTCAGACGACCTGGTCACCTCCAAGTCCAGCCTGTTCTTCCTGATCTCCAACGAGGGGAACCAGAACCTCCATGTGACCCAGGCCACCCTCTGGCTGTACTTCAAGCTGCTTCCGCCGGCCGCCGGCGCCGAGGCGCGCGGAAAGCGGAAGGTGACGGTGAAGGTGTACTACCAGGAGCCGGGCCTGAGCAGCCGGTGGGACCTGGTGGAGAAGCGGGTGGAGCTGAGGCGCAGCGGCTGGCACACCTTCTCGCTGACGGACGCCGTGCGGCTGGCGTTCGAGCGGAGCGGCGACCGGCGGCAGAACCTGGACGTCCGCTGCGAAGGCTGCGAGGCGGAGGGCGTGGCGCCGGTGCTGATGAACCCGAAGGACGAAGCCCACCGGCCCTTCCTGGTGGTGCGGGCGAAGCAGGCCGACGGGAAGCACCGCATCCGGAAGCGCGGCCTGGAGTGCGACGGCAGCAGCAGCCTGTGCTGCCGCCAGCAGTTCTACATCGACTTCCGGCTCATCGGCTGGAACGACTGGATCATCGCGCCCTCGGGGTACTTTGGGAACTACTGCGAGGGGAACTGCCCCGCCTACATGGCGGGCGTCCCCGGCTCGGCCTCGTCCTTCCACACGGCCGTGGTGAACCAGTACCGCATGCGGGGCATGAGCCCCGGCTCCATGAACTCCTGCTGCATCCCCACCAAGCTCAGCACCATGTCCATGCTCTACTTCGACGACGAGTACAACATCGTGAAGCGGGACGTTCCCAACATGATCGTGGACGAATGCGGCTGCGCCTGACTCTACTTCCTGTTTATTTAACGCCACAATGCGGCAGACTTTACCGCACAAATAAATATAAAACAGAATATTTATGAACGTCCTCATCCACACAAACTCGCATGTATGCCTGCACAAAACCTTGTACATATATTTATGTCTGTTGCTATATATTCTGTCCAATCTTCCAAATCTGATCGATCGGCAAACAATCAGCTCCTCAGTAGAAATCTCCAAGACTGTGAGGATGCCCCTGGTTTCTCCTACAGCAGTATAATCCACTTATTTGAGCCTTATTCACGTCAAATGTTTGTTTTTACATGAAAGCACTGAAGGTACAACTGCCAACCGACAGCACTTCTGGCCTTAAGTTATTCACCAAGGAACTGGACGTCTGGGCACCGACCCACAGAATCATCCTCCAAAGACCAACAGGAGGCAGACGCTTCACCCAACCTATGCTTCAACCATTCTTTGCTAATATTTGACAATCCAGAGGCTTGTAAGCAGCTAAAAGTTGCCTGAAGCCCTCAAGTCTTATCGACGTTGCGTCAAGCGGCCTGTTGGCGTTGACATGTGACTGAATAGTTCATTTCTGCTGGCTTTGAGTCAGGTGGAGAAAACGACTCTGTGGAAGTTAAAGACACTCAGAACCTGTAAAAATCATCTTTTCTTTGCACTTAGCAACACAAACCAGACGGCTGAGGCCAAACTTTTCTGTTTCACGCTTCATCTCCAGCACTTAGACCCGAGGGACTCTGAGTCTCGTTAGTCGTTGCCATATTCAGTTCAATGCAGCTCTGCACGCCCCAACGCACACGTTTTAAAACTCCTGCAGATTGATTTGCCTTTAATGAGCCTGCAGTGGTGCTTCATCACCGGCCAGCCCTTTGAAAGTGCCGCATTAGCTATGCAAGATGTAGAAAGTACCAACAGCTCCAAACGTCCCACTGAACCCTGAAACAGAGGCGGTTCAGACTGGAGGACATCTGGTCGCTCACACAGCCAACAGCTGTAGCCACATCCTGCTAACGCTGCAGCTAACTGGTAGCCTAGCGCTTCTGCTAGCTTAGAAAATGTTTAGTGCACTTAGCTTCCCCTAAATTAATTTTTCAGGATAAATTTTAAATATATAATTTAACTTTTGATTATTAGTAATTCTTCAAGGATTGAGACGTTTATATTCATGCTCTAATTTGAAAGTCTGTTTACCCAGAAATCAGCGTTTCCTGTTTCTTTGTTCCTCCCAATAACTGAATTCAAAACAAGACGTAAACATTGACTTCTAAATTAAATTGGTGCTTAAAGGTTGTTGTCCTTTAAAATCAGATATAACTGAAGTTAGCACATTAACTTGTTGGTGGGTTAGCATTAGCTTAGCTACAGTTTATGGTTAGTGCAGCTAACGTTTTGCTAGCGGTACTAACCACTGCCAGACACAAATTCACACCAAACCTTTAACCAGCAGGTTGGTTTATCTACGACCTGATCCAACATACAAATGAGTTTATGTTTATAGAGTTTCACCAGTTTACTCAAACTCAGCTAAACTGGAAGCTAACCAGTTCAGGGAAAGAACAAAAGGGGTAAAACATGTGAAAAAATTATTTTCTGATATTAAACGTTGTGATTGGAAAAAGTCATAAAATAACATTTTGCTGTCGTCGGGATTTTTGTGAGATAATAAAAGAGCCGATATGAAGCAAATCAAAAGGGGGATTAAAACCAGGCCCTGAGGAACTCCACAGGGATTTCCAGGGTTTATTTTGGGGTGAAACCAGGTTGTCCTCCGGCCTGCCAGCTCGTGTTTGGGCTCTACTGGACCGCCATCACAGCAGCGACACATGGAGGCGTTTCAAACACTGACCCAGCTATAAATACAGTTCTACTGGCAACATGGAGATGAAAACCTGGGGCTAACGTCGACCCAGATGTGACGGAGAGGCTTTTAAAGCTGCGTCCCTGCGGAGCGCCGTCGCAGCACACTAACACACTTTACGACACAGTTTGAGCGCCCTGTTATTTCCTGGCTCAGGAACACCTGGGCTCCACTTCCTGGTCATCATCCGTCCGGGCCTCGCCCGCCTCGCCCTCAGAGCCACTTGTTGTTAGTATTTGCACTGAGCAGACAGACGCTGCCGGAGGGTCGACGAAAAGCTATTTTTATAGAGCAAAGTGTTCAGATGTAACTGTGGAACCAAAGAGGCTGTCATGTTTTTGTTAAGAGGCCTAAACACTGTTCAGGGTTCAATCAGTCCATAGATCAAACTCTTTTCTATTTTTTACTTAGACATTAAATATGTCCTATTTTTTCATCAGAGTACTTAAATATTCCTAGTTTGGTTTTGTTAGCTTGAATTGTTTAGCCTGAAGCGCACGCCATCGACTCCTGTACAGATCATGTAACATATCAGCATTCAGATATCTGCTTCTTTGTAATTGTTGGACAATAAATTTCTTATTACTTGTAGCAAAGTGTCATCATGTTTCAGAAATATTAATTTTGTATTGGAAGTATAATCATTATTGCTTCTGGTCAAATATTAAAGTCATGATTTTAATTAAAATCACTTTTAGACAGATAAATGCAACATTTTTTCTCCAAAACAAATTTCTGAGAATGCTGTGCATTTTGAAACAGATATAATCAGAAATAATGGGATATAATCAGATATAAACATTCAGGTGTGTGAAACTGAGTCTTCAGACACAGAGTGAGAACATGAGCTGGACGAAGACGTTACAGTTTTAATTGTTTAACTGACGTTATTTATGCTAATGTACTGTGGTTAGCATTGCTAACTTAAAGGTTAGCTATGCTAACACGCTCCGTGTTTCTTCTGCTCCGTTTGGCCTGTGTTTTCTTGGTTGCACCCCCTGCTGGTTGCTGGTGGAGGTGCAGCTCTGCGGTGACGTCAGGCGACACGCGAGCCGTTTGGTCCTGCTGCTCCACGGCGGCAGGTACACGGCAGAGCGCAGGAATGTTAATGACGGCCGCCGCGGGGCCTGGCGCGCCGCTCTGAGCGGGACTCGATGTGCTCTCTGCTGATTTACGACCGGCGGCAGCAGAGGCGGAGTGCAGCGGGGAGAGGCAGTGAATCATGAGCCGCGCGTCTAACGAGGTGGTACCTGACGCCTGGACAGGAGAAACGGAGAGGAGGAAACCACGAGCTGCACAGGAGGCGCGGGAACCGGAGGAGCTCTGTCTGACGGAGGATCAGACCGGAAAAAAGAGCCAAATTCTGCAAAAAAAATCAGAAACGTTCACATTAATCTTCCACTTAGAAACTCACAAAACCTCAAGTTTTTATTCTAGAAAATTCTGAGACATTCCTGATAATTTCAGAATTTTCAACCACAGAAATTTTCAGTATTTTTAGAAAAATTCTGAGATTCTAAAAATTTCTCACAAATTTTCAAGTTACTGAAATCAGAAATTTCAGTCTTTTCTAGAAAATGTTTTGACTATTAAAGCTCAGAAAATTTATTTTCTTCTTTTTTATAAAACATCAGATTAATCTTAAACTTTTCAATTTTTCTTTCAAATTCTAAACTTTTAAACTCAGAAATGTCCAACTACTGAAATTCATATCAAAATTTGAGATTTTCTTGCTAATTTTTGATTTTTCAATCTCAGAAATGTCAGATTTTTTCTGAATAATTTTGAGATTTATCTCAAACTTTCCCAATTTTTCTTGCCAATTTTCAACTTTTCCCCAGGTTTTCTAGTTTGCTGTGGTAATTTGCTCCATGTTTCTACCTGCGGTGACGCTGACAGGTGACGCTCCTGTTCACTGCATTGCTGTTGGACGACAAACTGACCATTTTCTGCAAATATCACAAAACCACATTTCTGCGTTTCAGAGAATTGAACAGTTTAATTTCTGCCAACTGGTTCCAGTTCCAGCAGGATATTGTTCTGGTTTTTAATCACTGAAGAAAGATTTCTGATCTAGTCCAAACATTTTGAGGCCACAGATGACTTTAAAACATTTTATTAAACCTCTACAGTTCATCACTCAATGCAGAAACACTAAAAAACGTTTTTGTTTCAACTGAAAATATGGATTAATTAAAACCTGCTGGTTCCATTGGCAGATTATTTCACCAATACTGAGGAATTATTGACTTTAAATAAACTGATATATCTTAATGAAAACTTTAAGTGTGCTGATATATTTGCACTGTAACAGCGACAGAAACACTTGGTAGAATTTAGTGTTTTACAGTGTCGGGAAAGCAGAGCAACTGATCAGGTTTGGTTATTAAATCAGATTTTTATTACCTTAATCCACATAAATGTTTATTAGTGAGTAAAAAATTCAAACTTGTAAATCAGGAAAATAACGAAAGAGTTTGAATCTAGTTAAAGTTTTGCAGCTTTAAACGCCGTTTCTTCATTTTCTGTGAACATAAACCAAAGTTTTCTCAAACATTTCCATAAAATCTCTTCACTAGTTTTATTTCCTCCAAACTGTAAAATGACGTTCATGTTTTATTTAAATTTGTCCAGGAGAAATAAAATGTCAGATCCTGTTAAAATGAATTCATTGTAACTAATGAATTAAACCGTTTTAATTTTAGTAAAACTTTTACCAAACTGATATAAATCAGATTAAACTGGAGAACGCCACTGGGTTGGATTGAGTGTTCTGCTACTGGATGAACTGGATTAAACTGGATTATAAAGAAAATGTTGGGATTAACCAACAACTATCAGATCAACGATGCCTATCAAAACCAACTGGATTAAAATAGAGCAAAGAAATGAGATGATACAGAATGATTGGACTGAACTGGACCAGATAAATGAACTGGGATGAACTGGGCCATGCTGTAGAAACCAGAAGCTTCTGGGTCTCAATCGGGTCATGAAGCTTGGAATGCTGGGAAATCTGGACGTCGGAGGTTGTAGCAGTCCTGGAAAGTATCACACTGAAGCGTCAGGTCCAAACCTCCTGATTGGTCGTTGCCTCAGCGTCCTGCTGCCTCCTGATTGGTCGTTGTCGCCTCCTGACTCACCCCTCAGCCCTTCCTCAGCCGGCGGCGGCGGCGTCCCGCCTCCAGACCGGCGGTTCACGGCCGAGCTAAGTTTGGAAGGTGAGTCACGGCGGGAATGTTTCCAGAGGAAGCCGCAGTCACAACAGCTCCTCCCGGATTAGTCCAAACAGCCGCGGCGATCCAAACAACGTTTCATAACAGCCCAGCTTGTGACTCACTGGGAAGTTTCCTGTCAGGCTGAGGCGGAGCGGCGAACACCTGCAGCACCAGCAGCTGGTTCTGAAGGAGAACCAGGAATAATGACCCAGAATAAATAAAGCAGAAAACACAGATTCAACCTGCAGGTTTATGTCGTCTGGATTCAAACTAAATATGAAGAAAACTAAACGTTTCATTTATTAGTTCATAAAGTACAGAAAGAATACAAACAGTTCCTGCCGACATGTTCATAAAATAAAAACTATACAGTAAAATAAAACTTATTTATTCTTCCTCTTACTGGAGCTTTGATACCAGAAACTTTTACTGAATTAATTCATTTGGTTTTTGAAATCTAAAAGTTCTTCAGGAGATTTTCTGATATCTACTGGATTTAGCTGTTATTTTTTGCTTTTAAATGTTTATTTTTCAGTGTTTTTAATTCTGTCTTTTGGCCTGGATTCCTCTGAAAACGTGTTTTTATCCTGATAAAATAAAAATAATGATAAATAAATATAAACAAGATAAATGGCAGCGTGTTTTGCAGCCATCTTGTATTCGTTTTGCATGGCGGCGTTTCCTGTTTCTGGTTGTTTCTCAGTCGGCGGCGCGCGGCGTTCCCTGGACGCTCCAGACCGTTGGCCGAGCCGATGCGGGTCCGGCCGACCCGGCGGCGTTCCCTGGACGCTCCAGACCGTTGGCCGAGCCGATGCGGGTCCGGCCGACCCGGCGGCGCTCATGAATATTCAGCAGCCTCATTAGGATCGTAACGCCTCATGATTATTCATGTTTTCACAGGTTTCCAGAGAGCAGGCGGCCGTCTCTGGTGCCGATCCGTGTTTCTGGGTCAGGGTCGGAGGTTTGGTGGAGAAACGCAGCGTGACCTGCAGTCGCTCAGGTTTTCACACCTGTTTGTCCTGCATTCATGGCTCCATTATCTCTGCCTTTTTGTTCGCTGTGGAGCCTCAGGAAAGTAGGACAGAGCAAGTTGCAAAAGGCACAATGGGCCGCGGTTTGCTTTTCTTGGTAACTCCCAATTAGGCACTGTTCTCCCTGTAAATGTTTGAATAACTGAGCAGAATTTAAGGGGAAGCAGCTCTATTATCTAAATCAGGCCACGTGTCTCTTCAGGCTCACATGAGGAGTTTGCAGCTCTGTCACGCCGGGCGGCTGTGAGCGGGGGCTGCAGGTTGGGTCTTGTTTCCAGGCTAAGCTCTCTGAATAAAGGCTGATAGCTTTGTTACATGAGTGGCTTTTCACCTGCTTTAGGTGCTGACTCCGGTTCTCTCCTCGGCCCCTCAGGGAGCCCGACGGGAGCTGATTGAGCCCCTGATTGCTCCGAGTCGGGCCGGGTCTGATGAAGAGGAGGCAGGGGGTCGGCTCCCAGAGAGACGAAGGGCTCCTCATCACAGGCTCGTCAAAATCAGCCGCTGAAAGTCTGTCTGCAACTTTCCCTCATCAAGAAGAGCCGGAGGCACCGAAAATATTCTGGAACACATTCAGGGAGTGTCCTTCTTCATGGAGAGAAAACAAAAACAGAGTCAAGTAAAGTCATTACGCAAGAAAAACTGATTTACCAGAATGAAGCCAAAATACCAGGATGAAAATCTGAGAATAAAGTTGTAAATTTGAGCAACCTGTTCCCCTCCTGGCCTGTGGGGGCGCTGCACCAAGAACCACTGAAGGAAACCACACAAAAACCTCCGAAGACACTGAGAGCAACTTCCTTCTTCACCAGATGGAAACAAGATGGAGGATCAGATTTTAGAGGATTTCTCTTTAGTCTAAAGACCAGGAGACATTTCTGCTGCTAGCGCTAGGCTAGCATGTTAGCTTTGGTTGAATTACCCAGAATGCCCTGCGTTGTAGTCCACTTCCTGCTTTTGGAGCCACTTGATGTTTATATCTGCTTTTAAACTTCAAACTGAGACCGAGGTCCAGAGGACCAGAGGTCAGAGGTCGATTTGCGTTCACACCTCACGGACTGGTCTTTGATTTCGCTTCAGAGGAAGTCAGACCCATCTTGCGTTGCCTACGCCGCCGCAGGTTCCTCCTGTAGAGCGTCGCTCATTACGCTTGCTGCCATCAGTCCCGCCTGCAGCCGGCTCAGCTGCGCCAGAGGTCACCGGCGAACCGTCCTGCTGGAGGTCAAGGCCCGCCGGTGCGGTAATCTCCTGGTTTGAGTTACTTCATCGGTTAAGAAGCCGGTTGGCCCAAGAATGCGGCGCTGGTATAATTAAGAGGCTTAGCTGAATTTGTGCAGGAGTAAAAAGCCTCATTATGGTCTTAACGGGGATTTGGAGCTGAATCATTTCCTTATAACTCGACCCATTATGGGCTGAGAGCGGCGCATGTCTCACTGCTCCCAACTGTTGAAGGATGAATGAGTGAGGCTGTTTTCTCAGGAATAACAGGCATGATAATCAGAACCTCACCAGGAGGTTCAGTCACAGAAAACACCGACCTGAGTTCACAGGTCAGAGGTCATCAGATGGGACCTGAGCTGCTGCTGGAGGGTTTAAAACATTTAATATTTACTGGGAAATTAACATAAAGAGATTTAACAATCACTGAGAATGTAGAAAATGAGAGAAATGCTTCTACTAGCTACCAGATCGCTGCTCAACTTTAGACCTGGGCTTTGACTAGACCAGTGTTTCTCATGTGAGGCTGTGGGGGGCGTGCAGAGGAGGTCATGCAATCGCCTGAATCAGGAGGTTAGAGACGTCTAACATACACAGAAGCTGCAAAGGTTTCCTAACCCATGACCCTTCCTGCTTCCCGTACATGACCTCTGCTCCCGGGTCCAGATTAATCTGGACTTTGCTGGCCGATGAACTTTATTCCAGGTTTATCTCTAGTGGAGATGAACCTTAAAACGCTGCAGAGACGATGCATCGATTCCCAGGAAACAAGGAAATAAGACTGAACACTGAGCCCTGCGGTACGCCACTGGAGATCAGCTGGTTTCCTTCATGGCAGGAAGTTTCCATCATCTGTTTCTTCCATCTGTTGGGGAAATTTTGATTCAAAAATGTTAAATGTTTCCTTTTAAAAGGAAAATGCTGAGTTTTTGGAGAGAATGAGTTTCACAAAACGTAATTTCATAAAATGTCGATGCTACGCAGCGCCGTAATAAATGGAAGTAGAAACTACACACCAGTGTGGATCACGTCTCAAGAAAATGTTGCTGTTTGTGCCTCTGGTAAGGCACAGGCCCAGCAGTGGATGGGAAAGTTCACTGGAAGCAAATTCAGTAAATGAGTTTTGATCTCCCTTTTAGAAAAGCCAAAAAACAACTTGAGTAAGGATAATTATTTTTACTACCTTTCCTGATATGGAACTTTAAATATGCATTATGGGAGTTCAGCTGTTGAACTTTTCCTCCTGAAACTGAATGTGTCAACATTTGACTTTTAAAGTTTCACCAGTTTGCAGACGTATCATGCAGAGTGAATGTTGTCTGTTTTTAAAACGGCGTGCTGATGAAGCTGGCCGTTAAACACGCCAACATGGAGCGGCGCGGCCGAACGCGACGCGGCCGAACCCGAACGCGGCGCAGCCTCAGCTCTCAACTCGAGTCCCGGCCAACACCAAGCTGAGCCAGAACCCAGCAGACTAATTGAAGCGCTCGTTTCTGGGCATTTTTTAATTACTAGCTGACCTGGTAATAGCACGTGCTAACATTAGTGAAAATAAAGAGGACCTCACACACACACACACACACAGTGTCACAGTTTTCTCCAGGAGGGATGGCAGTGATTCAAGACGGCAGCTATTAAAGGTCCAAGTCGGCGCTGAATGAATGACATCACTCACAGCTTGTGTTCATACAAATCCCACCCGGACCCTGAGATCTCATTGGAGGCAAGTTGAACAAACACTGGCAGCGGCCCTTTAGCTCCTCACACACACACACACACACACACAGAGCGAGTGTTTCTCTGGAGAAAGCGTTTAGCAGCAATCACCATCAGGCCCGCTGCAGCAGTAATTTATGGTAATATATGGTGGGGTGTATATTTACTTTACAGGCAGCCTGATAAGGATCATGTGGCATGTTTCTGGAGAGCGTTGGGAACACAATTGGGAGATTTGTTGCGGGGCTCGGGGGGCCGCCGCGGCCCCCCGCGGGGCCTGAACAGAGCGGCTGTGCTCTGAACACTGAGGCAGTGTCTCCGCCTCGGGCCGCGTCCATCACTCAGGCCGTCGATCCGAGTCCGGCTGAATGAATGGGAGGCAGCCGGGAGGCGAAGAGAGGCGGATTCATCCTGGAGTTGAGCAGCGCCACCGTGAAGCAGAATCAAACCAAAAACCAGGACGGTGTGGTCACTTCGCCTCCTACACATGTGATGAAAGATTCTCTTGATTCAATGGGATAAAAATGATTGAAAAAACCCAAAGCAGGAACTGAGAGCAGCAGAGTTACACTAACGATCCTCCATCGTGGTTAGCTTGTTTGTCCAGAGGCCATGCCACCATGACCGCTCAGAAACTCCAGAACGTTTCAATAAAACGAGGCGTCTTCTTCCAGAGAGCAGGTCGACATATTTCACTGTGAGACTCCAGGCCGATGTCTGCCGGGGGTTTGCAGCGGTGAAGCTTTATGTTTTCAGTGAAACAGCGTTTACATCAAACTATCTCGTTTGCCACATTGAGATCATAAGGTTTGGAATCAGGACAACCAGTCGTAAGGACGTGATTACCGTCTGTCAGGAGAAACGGGGCTAGCCGCTCAGCTAGCTCCTCCATTCACGCTGTGGGACATAAAGCAGTTGGTAATGAGATGCTGACGATGAAATGCCTGCTGGCAGTGGCGTTGAGTCCAATCCGTAGAGCTGAGTATGTGGGAAGCTTCAGTCTCTCAACAGGCTGAAATGGTTCAGCAGACGGTAAACGGACCTGATCCCACAAACATTTCAGATCTGAGAAAACCTGAGGATCACCAGGACTCTGGATCATGTAGGTCCTGTTCCCACCTGGTACTTTTACTGACCACCACTGCTGCTCCAGAAAGCTTCCCCTAAATTAGAGCAGCTTTTTATTTTTCTACAGTCCTGGATAAACTCCGTTCTGGCTCGACCCAATCCGTGGAGACTCCGTGGTGTCGGGCCCAATCTTTCTGGACGACTTTAATGGGATTTTCTCAGGTTCTTCCTATACGAACCAAAGGTTTCTTGGTTTATTGCGACCTGACGTTAGCGTTTCTAAGTGTTTTTTACTGGTTTGGCAGCACAAAGTCATGATTGTAAACCTGATGCTACACAAATGAAAGCAGCAATCAGCCGTCCAGCACGGCTCTGCAGAGACGGCCGGTGTTGCACATGTTCCTCGTTCGGTTTGTTCTCCCCACCCTGCCCATGGTTACTTGGCTTTGTGTGCAACTTGTTAACAGCTGACATCAATATTTCTTGTGAGCCCCAGAAGGGAGTCAGGGGTACAACATGTACCACGGTTTGAGAACCACTACAGAAGAGAACATCGGTCCCAAAGAACTTTCTGTTCAACTTCACAGCGCATGGAGACCAAACTGTCTCGTTTTTCTCAAACCCGTAGATCCAGACATACGTGTGACACTGTTAGAGTCCCAACATCTGTACAAGGAGGCCGAGTCGATGAATGTGATCCTTTCTTCTTCATGTATGCTTTAAATCAGGACATCTAATGAAACACGAGAAGCTTCAGATCATATTTTAACCATTAAGGATCATTTCTGCAAGACATTTACTTTGGGTCACCGCTGGCACCAAGGCATCGTCTCCAATCTCTCCCAAGATGATTGAGGTCATGGAATGGATAAGGAATGTAATTCACGTTTATGTCCAAACATTAATGATGCTATTTTTCATTTCACTGAAAACTCACTGTTTTCATGGCAGTGTTTGGTTTATCTCCTGACAGCTGACGTGTCTCTCCACCTGGCGGAGGAGGAAAGAAGGCCAAGACCTTCCTAAGCGCAGCAGCGTGGACGTCCTGTCGGGGGAATAAATCACCATCAGAGGTGACTCTTCCAATCACGTGGCAGGAGCGGGGCCTCCTTTCTACAGCCGTCTAATCAGGCCTCAGTGCCGGGACAGAAAGCAGCTGCAGCGCTCCTATGAAAGGCAGCGTTTCATGAGGAAACAGGTGAGACGGCTCTGGGCTGCCTTTGATGATTAGAGGAACTAAACAAATATACAGTCTGCTAGTGGCACGAAGGAACTGCCACCAGGAGCTGCAGCCTGCGTCAGCAGCAGCGCTGCCTCCAGATGACAGATTTTCTCCTTGTTCTGGCTCACATGCACAGTAGTTGACATGTTTCATGAAACCGGATCGTTCCTGTATCTCAGAGTAACAAGAACAAGATGTTCTCTGGGGTGAGAGCCAGCGGAAAGGCAAAGACATGAAGGAAGGGAGCGGGTGATGAGGGCACAGCGCGAGATTGAGTTGGAAAGGCAAGGGGGAGAATTGCAATGGCAGTGGGCCGGGTTCCTACTGCACACAGCAAAGTTCAGAGCCAATCTGTGCCTGGAATACCAAGCGGCCGGTTCCCCGGGCGGCCAACAATGGGGCAGCGGGCGTGCTGCGGCAGCTTAATTTCCACTGAGCGAGAGGCGAACGCTGTCCATCTCTTTCAGCGCTCGGCAACGAGCCTGACGGCCTGAAAGCAGGAAGAGGACCGAGACTCACCTCCAACCAGGAAACGCTCGGCTCCAACCGGCTGCAGGCGAGCGACGACGAAGGAGAAATGATCTCACCTCCGTTTTCACCAACACGGATCCATGAGGCCGATCCGGTCCGGTTCACTCATCAAGTCAAACATCAACACCAAATGTTCTCCAGTTCAGTCAGATTGGTGAGTTTACCAAACGAAACACTTTATTACTGTTGATTTAAGCTACTGATGCTGGACTGGCTCACTCTGTTTCCACTGAAACTGACCAGAACCGCACCACTCCTTCAGCTGTAGGTCCAACATCGTCAACCAGAACCTCCCAAACTCTGTTCACCATCAATTCATGACCCAGAGGTTCTGCAGAGGCTCAGGAAGAACCATGTCAGTGTTCTGGCCTTTTATTCATGACCTGCACCAGAAGCAGGAGACGCTCTCCATGGTGAAGGTGAATCCTGGTCCAGTCTGGTTCTGTTGGGTTTATTGGTTCTGATCCTGGTTCCAGTGCTGCAGAAAGCTTCAGGCTGACGCTGTCCCCGTCCACGTGTCCGGTGATTAATCTGCTGGTCATTAGTCTGCGCTGAAACCCAATCCCTTTCACTGCGTTTTGTTTCTGCTGCTGAATTAGCCGCTAGAATACATTAGCATACTAAACAGGAGGAGCTGGGAACCCGTCCTGCTCTGGAGGCTCCAGTAAAGGAACACGGACCTGTCAGAAGCTCAGATACCAGGTAACCAGAGGATGGCTCAGCGGGGGGCGAACCGGACCACACTGCTGCTCTGATGGAGAACATGGAGCAACAATGAAGCAGGAATTCCTGATTTGTTTGGACCAGGCTGTAATGGCAGGCAGGGGGGTTATTAGCATAACAAGGCCGGCGCAACCAAAAGCCATTTTGCTCCCTTTGTTTCAGCTAAGCAGCTGTCATTTGCACAACATTATGCATTTTGGATGCTTCTATGCTAATTTTGGGGGGGACAATTTTTCTGACAATAAGCATCGGGCGTCCAACAGAAAGCTTTTCATGGCTCAGACCCCGGGGAGCCCCGAGCCGAGCCAAGTCAAACAATGGCTCACTGGGCCGTGGATCGCACGGAGGGACCCGGGCGGCGCCGCCTCCCGAATCCCAAACACCCCACATACAGTACGGACCGGTCCGGGCAGCGCCAGCTTCAGCGCTGATGGACAGCGAAACGGAACGAACCTGATCACCATGAAACCAGCTGAGCTCCTGCTCTGACTTTGGTCTCACAAACACACCGATGGCTGCAGCCATTACCCAGAATCCACCAGGAGCCGTCTCCATTACGGGCTCATTACTGCAGGAGTCGCTGATCTGTCGGGTTTAGTAGTTTAAAAATAACTAAACGTTTCCAGAAGCGACTTCACCAAACTTCTAGAAATCACAAATATGATACAAAAATGGAGCTAAATTAGAGCCATAAAATTGGTTCACAAAATGTTTTGAAACAAAAAATTACTTTGAAACTGAAAAAAAAATTATTTGAAAGTAAAATATATTTTGAAAATAAAAAAATATTTTGAAACAGAAAATTGCTTTAATACTAAAAAATAATTTTGAAACTAAGAAAAATATTTGCAACTAAAATATTATTTTGAAACAAAACATGTAAGATAAAAAAGATTTAAAACTGACAAATATTTTTTAAACCAGAAAGAAGTTTTTGAAAAACAAAATATTTTTAAACCAAAAAAATTGTTGATACTAAAAATGTTTAAATTTAAAAAGTATTTGAAACTAAAAGAGTTTGAAACTGAAAGTTATTTTTTGATTTTTCTGTTCTTTTCTTCAAAAAGCCAAAAACTGAGCAGAGTTCATCATCGTTTCCATGGCTACGGCATTAAAATGGCGGCTGCGTTACATTAATCAGAAACTAAAATCCACAGCAGAAAAAAAAAACCTTTAAAAACCTCCTGGATTAATTTCATACTTCTGAAAGAAAATACTACAAATTATCGACTAATTTATCGCTTAAATGTTTAGTCCTTTAATATGTTGTGTTATAGATCTGTTGTGATTTTCTGTTTGAGCTTCAACAACTGAAGTCAGAAAACAGTTTTTAGTGTTTATTATTAAACTGAAACCAGATTCATCAGGTTCTCGTGTTTCTTATGATTCAGATAATAATAAACGGCTCTGGTAGAGAAATCCTATAATTTCTGTTTTTGTTTCTGAGATTTTTAAAGTTTTACACATTGTGTAAAACTTTACACAATGTGAAGTTTTACACAAACTTTACATTGTTTGTGTAAAACAATGTAAAGTTGTTTTACACAACTTTACATTGTGCAAAGTTGTGTAAAACTTTGCATAACTTTGTGTAAAGTTTACACAACTGTAACTTTACAGTTACAGTTGTGTAACTTTACACAACTTAATCTGCGGCCTGATGGACCGTCCGACCGCACCGGCCGAACAAAGGGCCCGGTTTAGAGGTCAGCGCCTGACCCCCGGGGGCAAAATCAATGTTAAATATTATGTTATTATTTAACATAATAAATAGATTTATTTATGTTAAATAAATCTACTTATAGATTTATTTAACATAAATCTATAAATAGATTTGTTTATTTAACATAAATCTAATGTTAAATAAACATTAGATTTATTTAACTCTAATGTTTATTAGAGTTAAATAAATCATCAGTTTAAGCATCTAAACTTTACGTTTGGCAGCAGCTGATCACTTTAGTCTCTGAATAAAACGGTTTGGGCTTCGATGAGATGACAGATAATCTGTGATGTTTGGTTTTTATCCTGTAAATTCGTGTGAATAAGCAGCGTCAGAGGAAAGTGTTGAGCCCGAGTCTCTGACAGGACGGGCTCAGTGCGATGATGTGTGGAAGCGGTCATATGCACCGACAGCAGAAAGGTTCGTCTTCATTGTGTTGCTTGAATTATGACAGCGCACAGCCCCGGGCCACGGCTCTCCCTCAACGGGCAAAGTCAACTCAAATTGGGTTACGGCAGACCTGGGGCGGCGCAGCCGGGCCACCAGGAATCCAAACTGAAGACCCCACCAAAAATAGATCAGCATCGGCAGGCGGAAACCAGGTTAATGCCCAGGAAAAACTTCACAAGGATTTCCGTGGCGCGTCCTCGCCGTGTCCTCCCGACCTCTGGGATCCCATCAGGCCGCAGATTAAGGGGTGAGCCGTCTGACCGCACCGGCCGAACAAAGGGCCCGGTTTAGAGGTCAGCGCCTGACCCCCGGGGGCAAAATCAATGGCATTATTATGGCCAAGAACAACCAGATTACATCCAATCAGTGGAGATTTCAGAGAAAGTGGAGGTAAAAGGGCCTTTTGGCTCCAGCTGTCGCCAGGCATCAACGGGACAGTCGCTTCAGGACGATGGAGCCTGAGGGAAGGTCAAGATGGACGGAGGGATCACTGCTCCTTCAAACCCAACGTTGCTCCATGATTACAAAGTCCTTTACAGTTAAAGACTGAAAAACACGATGAAATCTGTTTCCATCAGCGACTCGTTTTACCTTCGGCTGTAGAAACGGAGGAATTTTGACCAAGTTCAGACTGTGTAGAGATTTTACCATTTCTACTAGTTATGTGTTGGTTTTCTGGGTGAACCTCGTGGTGGTGATCAGTCTGCTTCCTGGTGTCGTCCACCATGCCGTACGGATCATATCTCACGTCTAAGCCTGGGGGGTTGGGTTGCATGACGTGGAATCGGGGCTTCTACGCTCAGGCTTGTCCAAACATCTTGTCCAGGCTCATTCTGACAGCGGGATTAGAAGCACCTGCCATCCAGACAAAGGCAGGCCTGAAGCCAGATGAATGAAGCGCCGCTCGCCCCGGAGCTCCGCCCCCCGCGTTAGCAGGGCTCTTCCATGACGGTGGCGACCCGGGGCAGATGTAACGAGTCAATTCAGTTCTGCAGGCTGGGAGACGAGGATCGCTGCTGGGAAGGGTTTTACCGGATCATCAGCTGCTTCTCTTCACAACATGAATTTAGAAACAGTTAAACTAGCTGAGGTGTAGATGTTCCTTCATTGTGAAACTGAATTTGGTCAGAAATGGACATGGTGTAAAAGCATAACAGTTCCCTGGTTGAGCTCCATCTTCCCATCAACTCTGACCAGCTTTGGTTTTATTTGGAGGCTTCAAAGTAAAAAACTCTAAACACAAATGCAACTCAAGCTTCCTTCTACCAAACAACTTCCTGTTGGTCTGTCACATCAAATCTTCTTAACTTACTTACCTTTCAGGAAAACATCACCTGTGCATGGCGTCCAGAAAAACTCAGAGTAAACTTAAGAACTAGTGCGTTTTCACACCTAATCCTCCTCTAGACTCGGTCCGATTGGGGATCAGTGGCCTGTGGGGGCGCTGCACCGATAACCACTGAAGGAAATGACACAAAAACCTCTGAAGACACTGAGGCAACTTCCTGTTTCACCAGATGGAAACAAGATGGAGGCGTCAGACTTTAGCGGTTGGAGGATTTCTCTTTACTATGGCTAGCTCTAGGCTAGCACGTTTGTTTTGGTTGTATTTACCCAGAATGCCCTGCGCTGTAGTCCACTTCCTGCTTTTGGAGCGTTCACATATGCATTCAAACCAAACCAGAGTTCACTTTAACCGGACCCAGACCGACGTTTGGAGAACCAGTTCGTTTATTCAGAGTTTAGTAAGATAAAGTTGATGCCTCAGAGGGAGACTGGTCCAGTTGGGGACCAGTTTGGGTGTGATCCAGTCATGGAGATGGAGAGACGGACCAGCAGTCAGTCGGATCTCCCTCACTGGTTCTGGCATCAGACTGTGGGATTGGATCCTCCACGGCAGTGGCCTTATTTAGGAACCAGATGCTAATCCCCACATTGTTCCTTTTAGAGCTAATTTAAAGTAAAAGTTATCATCTTTAAAGCATGGTGGAGGCTGCATCATGGTTTGGGGTTAAATGTTTGCTGATGGAGATGTTTGCGTTTAATTTAGAAGAAAAGCTGCTGTTTCTGGACAAACCAACAGATTATTGGTCCTTCTGACAACATTGTCTGGTTTCTCCAGGGTAAAACTTCTCTACCTGGTAGGAAGGTCGGAGGTCAGCGCAGTGTTCATATGGCCTCCACGACCCTCACAGCAGGATGGACGTTCTGCATGTCTGAATTACTTCAGTGTAAAGGAGATTTTCATAAATTAGGAGGAGGAGCGATGTGTGTGGAGGATGCTGTCCTCATCCTGCTCTAAATGCAGGAGGGGGAGTTTGTTGTTGGAGGGAAGGAGGCGGATTAATGGGGGAGGAGCTGAGAGGGAGCAGAGCCCCTCGGGGGTTTTCTCCTTCTCCTCCACGCAGCCTGCAGCTTAACCCCCCCAACACTGGGCCTTGAATTAGAGCAACAGAGGGGTGTTGGGGGATCCGGCCACATTACGTCAATCTGGATCATACTCAGCCGTCGTGAGGCAGAGAGAGGAGGACTGCTGCTGGATGGAGGTCATCAGGTGGACCAAACATCGGCAGGTCGAACGAAAAGAGAGAGAGACACCGAGGAAACTGGAATGACACTCAGACTAGAGAACTGGGAAAAGGTGGTTTTTACCAAAGGGCTGACAAACCAGAGGCAATGTTGGAGACGTGGAAGACAGAAATAAGGACCTATGCTTCCCACAGGCAGTGAGCAAAGAGATCATCCACAACCAAGAGGGACCCTAACAACGGAGAAGAGCTGAACCCTTAGACTGTAGACTGGGAGGACTGGTGAATATCAGAACCAACATCCAGGATCAAACTGGGAAGAAAAAGCCGACAAACTACAGACGGACTGAAGACGTGGCTCAAGTCAAGTCCAACCAACGAGAGGATGCAAGATTCACTATCAGCAGAGACCAAGGTCTTCTACCGGACAACATGGAGCAGGGACAAGATGGCCTCCAGTCGTTCTGAGTAACAAAATGGCGGCAGTTACATCAGACCTGGAATGGCACAAACATGTGGTAGAAGCAGAGAGAACGTCTGTGGCGGGTCAGAGATGGAGACAACACCAAAGGTTATGGAGCTAAGGTCCAGCTTCCAGAGGAACCACGGCTAGCAGGTGACGACCAATCTGTGGGAAACATCAGCCTGGAGGGTCCAGACCTCAGTGGTACCAGGGTCCACTCGTCTGTGACTCCATGAACATCCACATAACTCTGTCCATCTGCTGATCCTGGTGAACCTGAGAAGGACGAGCCTCCTTTAGCCCCACACTGTAACGAAGGAAAACAAACGGAAAGTCCTCCGTTCTGGATAATCTCAGCTTAATCCAAGTCAACACCTCCACCAGCAGGATTCCAGGTGTTTTCCAGGCGCTTCGTACCGCTGGCTAAAAACAGACCAGATGTGAGACTTTAAGGCTCAGCTTTCACTCCCAGCACTTTCATGCTCCATTAATAATCCAAGCCCCGTTCCCACGGCGTCACGTTCTTATAACCGTCTGAGCAATAAATGATTCATGTTCAGGTTTAACTGAACTGCAGTCGCCTGAATCAGAGCGCTAACGAGGACAAAATTAAAGTCAACACAGCAACGCCTCGTAGCTTTCAGCAGCAGACTCACTGCGGGCTAGGCTAACAACCATTAGCACGGATGCTAACACCGACCAGCTGCAGCTATTCCAGTGTTATTGTTGTTGATGCCTGTCTGGTTTTCATTTAACATCATTTAATCATAATTACTGGATCTGATTTAAAGAGACAGACGGAAATACTGCAACAAATTAAGATATAAACTTCTGGAAAAACTGTTTTTACCAACATGAGAATGAAAAATACAATAATAAAGTTAAATACCTCTAATGGGAGAACAACAGACTGCACCATGTTTGTGATGGTTAGAAAGTCCTGGTTATATTTAAATCTGTTCAACCTGCAGATGAATCCATTTGAAATGAAAACATCGACTGGCTCCACTGGCTTTGACCAGGTTTGACCTTTGACACGCATTTCAAACTACATGCTGCCTGTTACACGTCCACTTCTTCACCCAGAGATCCCTGCATGTTTTCACCCTAACAGATAACTGAACTTAGAGAGATGGTGAAAAACATGTAGATGTAGAGTAACTAGATGTGCTGGCAGCATAACAAGATGTTTTTCCTCAACGTCAGTAGAAACCAGAGCAGGACTGTTATCTGGCGGTTCTCTGTGGGGAACCACCAGGCTCTGTGTTCGGTTCTGAACCTTTGAGGATTCATCAGGGATGTTTAAAACGTTTATTTAAATAAACTTTATACTGACCTGCACTAAAGCTTCTGAGGACGATGAAACAAATTCTGGTCAGTTTGAAAAATGAGATCATTTGAAATTAAAGCAGATTAAACAGCGACTTGATCAGATCTATGACCATTAGAACAGAGTTATGAGTCTCATTTAAATAATATTAGAAACCACTGCAATGATAAATTAACCAGCAAACTTCAGGTGAGCTCCTCCTCTGCCTGGAAATTCAACCTAAAACTCAAACAGTTTATGAAAGTAAATATTTTAGCACTGCGTCTCGCAGCCTGACCTCAGCAGACGGACAGATTTTCCTCAGGTTTCAGGTCCGATGGCGCCTGAAAGGCGACTCGGCGCGACGAGAGTTCTGCTGGGTTTGGTACCGACGAGGATCCGGACCCGACCCACAGAGAGAGAGGAGAGAAAAATACAGGTGTGAAATTAAATCCTCTGGAATAAAAACAGGTTTCAGGAAACAGACCAGTTTAAAATAAAAACACAAAATAAAAAGCTAACAAATTATATTTAAACTTCCAACATTTATTTTACAGGAAATAAAAAACTGAAACTTGTTTTAATTTAAAAACACCAAGAAACAAAAATATTAATTAAAAACGGATTTACTGTCATTTTATTTGATATTTTGTCTTTGTGTTTTTAACACTGGCAAAGAATGTTTTTATAACTGAATTTATTGATTTAGATTAAAATTAATTTCCACCTGAAACTAATTTTAATTTAAAACTTAAAACCAAATTTAAAACACTTCAAAAACAATATTTAATATTTTAAGTTTAAAAATGCTTGCATATGTTTTTATAATTTAATTTATTGACTCATTTAAATTAAATTTACTTTTTAAAGTTTAAATTAAAATATAAAAACACATTTAAAACACTCCAAACAAAGATATTAATTTAAAAACATTTATTTTCCATTTCCTATTAAATAGTTTTTAGTTTTAAATATTAAAAATGTTTTTCTAACTAAATGATTGGATTAGTTTGACTTTGTTGCGTTTGCATCCACAGGATTTTGTTGTCCTCTGATCCGAGCTGAGATCCGGTCGGGTTGAATTGGACTCTGTGGCTGTGTGGTTCTGTGGTTCCGGTCCTGTGTGAACACACCTGTCCGGTCTCGGCCCGTTTTCAGCCTGTGGATTATTGATGTTTGTCTTTGAAATATGAAAGCGTTTGAAGTGAAATAAAGTGACGGCTCTTCAGTCGTTAGGGAGGCTCTGCTGCTGAAAGGCAGCTTTGTTCGCAGCGCTGCTCTGACCTCATAATAGGTCCGTCTGAGCCCAGAGGAACCGATTCGGGTCTGGAAACCCGCCGCCCGTTCCCTCCATTTGTCAGAGTCAAAGGCTGCGCATCTCACTGCAAACAAAAGCTATTGAGGCGCTGACAAGCCGCGGCACGGAAACGCCGCGCAGACAGACGGAAGGGAAGACGGCCGTATCTCCGTCAGACGGCTCTAATCTGGGCTCCTTTAGAAACCATCAGAACCGTCCGGCTCTTCTCACGCTGCGGCCCAAAAGCCTTTCAGCCGGCGCCGCTGCCACGCTGGCTGGACACGACTACCTGATAGCCTTTCTCCTTTTACCGCCGGCCTTTATCGCCTGGAAGAAAGGGACAACCTGTCCTACCTGACCCGACCTGTCCCCTCTGTTGGGCAACAAGACAGGGCAACAGGCTGGGGCAACAAGACGGGGCAACAGGTTGGAGGCCAGAAGGAAACAACCTGAAACACAAAAATAAACAGAAACACTGCAGCAAAAACTTGAAACAAAGAAACAAAAACTAGAAAAGCAGCATCAAAAACACAAAATGTAACATAATCATGATTCACAGCAATAAAACCTGAAAAACAGCAATAAAAAAGAAAACAGCATAAAACCTGGATAATTAACAAGAGAAAAAAAACAAAGAGAAAACTTTATTGTTGAGTTTCAGAGGTTTGTGGAAGTGTTTCTACAACCTTTAAAGGATTTAATGTGTGAGGAAATCTGGACTCTGTGGTACCACACTGGTTCTGTAGGGAACTGCTGTTTGGACTGGGCAACATGTTGCTGCTTTCTGACTGGTACAAGTTGCCTTTCAGTGGCAGGTCTCAGTGAAAGGCTCGTTTCCAGACTCTAACTACAATAACCGGTCCCGGTTGGTCCAGTTGGAGCGCTGAGTGATGACACCGGTACATAAACGTCATGAGGGCCTTCTCTTTAGAAGCCAGTAAACTTTAAAGCCCTGGTTTGTCAAACGTCCCATAAGGAAGACGGATGGAGCTTCGCTGGCCTCTTTCATGTCTGTTTGCCCACATGAAAGGCGCCATCATGTGATGCTCCATTGTGCTGCAGCTGAAGCTGCTTGTTCTCTTTCCAGACCAGCGGATGCTGGATGGAGCTGAACTGGTTGGACTGGAGGAACATCTGCTGCTCATCAGAAGGTCTGTGGTGGTTTCTGCTCTGCAGCGAAGATGCTAGCTGATGTTACGTAACCGGGCCGTTGTCCAGACCGGTTCAGATCAGCTCCACCAGTTCACGGCCTGCTGCTCGCCTCGCTGGGTGGAGCGTCTGACTCTCCAGCTGCTCACGGCCCCTCAGCCTGTCTCCTGTCCTTGAGACAACCTCCCTCAGTTTATAAACTCCCTCAGTGAAGCGTGGGATTCCTGCGCTGTTTTGACTCCCCTGAACACAACAGCATCACTTCTCACAACCTCAGGCCGGACGGGTCGGCTAACGGGCCGAAACCTTCACCTGTTCACAACTTTCAGGTAATAAATGTGTGAAAAGTTAAAACACTCAAAGGAACTTCTTTATTCTATATCAACTCTTCATAAAAACAGAAAGTCCCTTTCATAGAAGGCTAAATTTATTTTATTCATTTTCTACACCAAAATTATATAAGATTTTTATTTGACGTATGTTTGGACTTGAAGTGTCGCCATGCAGCTTAAAACCAGCAGTGATAGATAGATAGATACAGTAATTTCCGGACTATAAGCCGCGACTTTTGTCTCACGCTTTCAGCCCTGCGGCTTATACAATGATGCGGCTTATTTATGCATTTTTTCTAACGGCCACCAGGGGCGCTCGAGCAGAAAAGGTAAGAGTGAGACGGGGAATATATGTGTAGAGGAAGACGCAAGTTTAATGTAACTTAACACGTCTCAGTGCTCAGGAGGAAGATTAAGAAGCTCTCAGTGACTTTTACCGGTATGTTTTT
>CAEFZY010049339.1:0-25034 GCA_903066815.1 Brachyrhaphis roseni
TTCCCATGGAAGAAAAGACATGTAGTCTTTCTAGAAAGTTCAGTGTGTTCCTTTTGGTCTCCTGTTTACGGGAAGTCCTAGAAAACTTTTAAAAGGAGGCATATAAAAAGCACACTGAAGAGATAACACACTCCAGTCCATTTCATGTAATGTAAATGAACTTTATTCCTAACTCCACCTGGCTGATGGAGCTCCTTTTAGTAACTTCTACCCAAGATCTTGCTTCAGTCATGATCCATATCGCTTGACCACTATGAAGGGTTGAGCTTCACCTTTCAGGGTACCTTCTTCATGGCAACAGATCAGAACAACCCCCTCAGGAGCAGATGAAGCTCTGATCTGTCAATCAATCTCACTGATTCTGTATATGGTGTTGCGGAAAAGAAGGCATCCGGTTTGTAAACTTGAGGTCTTATCTTTGCAGGTGATAACGTTAAACTGATTCAAGCTATCATCTTCTTTGTGCACTGAGGTGATTCAAAACTAGAAATAAAGAGCAAAGAGCTCATTACTGCAGATGAAGCCGTGATCAATCTAAGCATCATCCACCAAGATTCTTTAACTCTCAATGCAGAGGCTAAACTTTCAACTTGGAAGGCCTCAGCACATCCTAAAGGTTATAGCTTGAAGACATCAACAGAACTGCATCAGCTACAAAACACTTAATACAATCCTGCTCATAAACACAAACAGAATTGAGACCAGGAGCAGCCCTCGAGGAAACCTGCAAGATGACTGAGCTTCCCTCATTATGAAGATACTGTACAGTGGTCTGTAAAAGCAATTCTAGCAAACCTGGCATTGTATCTACTATGATACAGGGATGTTATGACTGGACATTGAACTGAACTACCAGCACTGACATTCTAAAAGTTCAAAATACATTTTAGGAACTGACAATGAGTGTTAGAGAGTCACCCATAGATGTGTTTTTAGTTAATTTAAGCATAAAAAGGTATTTCAGGATGGAAATGTAATTTGATCACATTGCATCCAGGATGATCCACTCAAAGAGAACAGAACTGCTCTCAATCATTTAACCCCAACAAACTAAAGACTAATGTTCAGCTGGATGAGCAGAATAAGCCCTGAACCTCAGAACAAGAGTAGGAGGTTTCTAATTGTGCTCCACATGAATGAAGCTGTAACTTTCTCTCTTTTACTGAAGCATTATGTAACCTCAGTGGCTGCACGACAACAGACCAGTGTTTGTGTTCTAGCTGCTGGCTTTCAATGATTATTTATAACAGATGCAACAGAAATCACAATACAACATTAAAGAAAAAATAATTATTATATTATAAAAATTACCTGGAATCTTTATTATATAGTCCAGTTTATGTAAGAATCATTACATAACTTATCTGACTAATGATCCATTATTTCAGTGAGAGAATGATTTAGTGTTTGTACTTTTAATGGCCTTGTCATAATCTGCCTTTGGGATGTTACCATAACTCTCATCGCGTCTCCAAATGTTATCAGGTTTCTTGAAAAAAATGTTTCTAAACAATCAGCAATTCTAATAAATGCTATATGAACATTTTCTGATTCAGATTCTATCTTACCAATATGGACTATTTGATTTTGAACCATTCGATCATAAACCAACAAAAGTGCAAACGGTTGTTAACTACAGGCAAATGAATTCCTAAGGCACATCAGATGAAGAGGTGATTCCATCAATGGCTTAAGCTCCTGATCATTACCAGATATTTTCAGTAGCTAAAGGTCAGTGGACCAGTAGATAAAAAAAAACTGTACATAGTGATAACACTGTTATCTAGATACCACGTTTGAGTTCCTATTTTTACACAACTTTGCAAATCTAGCCAAATTCTTCTGTCTCCCACTCCAATGAAGACGTTGTTGATCTGGATTACTTCAAAAAATAAAAAAGATAAACGTGCCTAAAACCCATCCAGCTCTGCACTTTGTAACACAAACACGGTGAGGGGTGGATCCAAACACTCACAGAAATCATCTCTCCAGTCAAACACAGAGAGGTCAAACAATCACATCTTAAACCTGCTGCTCCCCTCACACACTACATAAACACTTTATTCAAACTGAGCTGGAACAATAAATATCAGCGGCTCAAACACATCGACATGGAGAAAGTAGGCAAGAAAGAGAAGGAGGCGGAGGGAGAAGGTGGTGCTGAGGAGAAGCATGTGTTCTTGCAGGGGCCCTGGCCTTCATAAAGGCTGTAAATCTCAGCAGAAGCTCTTCTGTTTCAGCAAAGCTTTGCCTTCAAGAACAAACCTCACCACACAGAAATGTACAGCTAAGAGCAGTTACCAGGCTCAGGAGAACATCCAGGCAGGCAGCTGATTGGCTGGTTTAAAAGCCATGGGTGGAGCTAAATTAAAACCATAATACTTTTAGAAAAAGTTAAAGATCCAAAATAAATTCAACATAAAAAATAATTAAAAATTAATAAATCTACCATAGAAACATATCCATTCACTTACAAGTTATAACTGTAGTGATCTTTAAAAATCAGACCTAGCTGCAGGAGTTTAAATTTAGTTAGTATTTTCTCAAATCCACAAGTTCAGAATTATACATATGGACTAGAAGATAAAAATTACATTCACAAAGTTTTTAGTAAAAAGCACTGAAGACTTTAAGGTACCTCAACTTGACTAAACTCAATGCATATTAACTTCTAGATACTAATAATGATGGAGTCCAGTTGGTAGTTTATTTTTGACAACATAGAACAGATATGTTGATATTTTTTGGTAACATGTAGAAAAAGGGAGAAAGCACAAGAAACTCAGAATATCTAGTAAGAAGAATTCAAAGTATTTTGGAGTCTTTTCTAAAGAACTGCAGGATCCCAGATCTTCAGTTAAAACAACTAAGTATGATTCATCCACCTTTGACTGAATCTTAAGAAAAGTTTTATAATATGATTGACCGTGTTTACTCTTTAAGTCATGATGACAAGAGAAACTACCCAAATGATCAAAAGTTTACATACCCTTGTAATTTTGGCCTCATAAGATGCACAAGTTGAAACAAGCAGGTCTGGATGGCTGCTAAGAGTAACCATCCTAACATGTGATGTGTTTGCTTGTCATCAGCATGTGTAAAAGGTCAGTGAGCTTCTGACCTTTTACACATGCTTTTTTACCCAGTGGCACACTGATGTTTCTGGTTTCTAAGTCACGGGGAAAGCAAAAGAAAAAGATAAAATTATTTGCAGAAAAACACAATCGAACTGTAAAACAAAGGAATATAAAAAGACACCCAAGCAACTAAGAATGGTAAACAGGAGTGTCAAAACGAGAGATTCTGTTGAAGCCTAACCACAGTCAGGTAGACAAACAAAAAATTTCAGCAACAACTGCTAGGAAAATTGTTTAGGATTCAAAGAAAAACCCATAAATAGCTTCATCTGGACTCTGAAAAAAGTGGTGTGACTGTTTCAAAATGTTCTTGGCCAGAAAAAAAGCACAACAAAGTTGCTAAATATCCCAAGTTGACCAAATGTATCAGATGTAGGCATGTCACAAATGGACAATGAACCATCCCAGTAATTATTGCAATAACGATGTCGACAAAGAATAAATTTTAATTTAGTAAAGAAAACTTAACACCTAAACTGCAAGATATTTTAAAGATCAAAAATAAAACACAATTAATCAAAATCAACAAATAAAACAGAAATAAAAAACAAGAAAAACCACAGGGCTGGACAATGTGGCTAATAAACTTATCACAATATAAGCATTTCAGTCAATATTAAGAATTCTTGATAAGTCTTTATGTTTTAAATATACTGCCAAACTAATGATTTGAGCTTTCCTGTTTTATCCACAGTTTTCACATCAGCTTATTTATTTTTAAGCAGTTATGAGGCACAATGGCAAACCAGTAAACTCCTGTTGCAGAAGTGACTCAAGAGGTTGTTGCTAGGTAACCAAAAAGAGAGCGAGTTAGTCGAGACCACCCACCTTGCTTAGGTGGCAGTAAGAGGTAGAGCAGCTAAAGCCTTGACTACATTTCCCAGAATGATGCGCAGTTCTGGATCGGAATTCAGTAAGAGTCATATTATCTATTGATATTGATAAAGTGTCAATCACAATATATATATATATTACTGATTTATTGTCCAGCCACACAAAACTATAAATAAAAAGGATCATGATGTCTGTAAACAAAATTGCCCTTTAAAGATATAATCAGAATAGATATTATTGAGCTCATTTTATTGTATCATGTGATTAATTGATTAATTGGTTAATAGGACAGGTTTAGTCAGATGAAAACAGTAAACAGAACTTCCAAACTATATTAAAGTCTGAATCACATCCTGCTGAGATCTGATGCATTAGCTCACCACCAGTGACTCAGAAGAAACTTATCACAAAGAAATAAAAATTCTGGCTCAGTTGACTAAGAGCTCTTACTGTTGGGTCATTAAGAGCTCATCGTAAAATGAGTAAAATATATCAAAGGGTGAGATAAAATAAGAGCAGATCAAGCAGCAGCTTGGGTTCATTCACAGCTCCTTTGAAGAATTACAAGTTCCCCTGTTATGACTGAACAGAAGCTCGGCACTTAGAGGAAAATATCTCTGTGTGATTATTTTCAGAGTTTACTAGCAGCTATCTGCTCCATAAATATTAAACATCTGGTAAAACAACAGATGTTCTGGTTCACATCTTGAGCTTCTGAGGCAGCATCATCACAAACTAACAAACAACTCCCTGCTGGTTGTCTGTACAGTCAGCAGTTCGCGTGTCAGAGGGCTCACAATTAAATCCACTGCAAGAACATATTTTGAAGAAGGTGACATTAAAAGATGAAAGAAGCTTTGTTCCTGTTTTTCCCAAATATATTATGTAGGATTTAGATGCTGTTTTAGCACTTATGTGCAACACTGCAGCTAAAATTGGGGCTGTTTCAGAAACATTTTTTTGCAGTTTTTTGGGGAAATCAAATCTTTGGTTTTAACATAATGTTCCCAAACGTCTGAGCCCTCAGTGAAAGCAGAGGACCCAAAGAGTTGTCGTCTTGCATTGAGGAAGAACGAAGAGGGGGAATGACATGTTTCAACATGCAGAAGACATCAGCACATCAGGGAGCAGCAGTGCATCTACTCTGGTTTCTGTTTTATTCTGAGAGGACAGCCGATTTAAATTCTACATTTACATGATTATTGCTTTAACCACCCATATCCTCAAACTTACTGGTAGTTTTGCATGTTCTCTGAAAGGCAAAGCATAATAGTGGAGTATATTCATGGATGAAGATCGATCCTGTCTAGCTACTGCTTCTCCACATGAAGAGGAGTTAGCTAAAGTGGCTAATCTAACCAGGATGTAACCTTAGTCCTTACTTTTGCATGTTCCCCAAGCAGAACCCAAAAAAACAGGACATCAGAAAAGATTCGTGGCTTTCTGGAGGAACTGACTAAAGTTCAAACCAGACATGGATATTAACTTAAACTGACCCAGTACAGGAAAAGTTTAGTCTCATTTAATATCAGACAGTGAGAAAAAAACATGTCTTTTATACTGTCTGTGTAAACATTTGGTTTCTATATATTCCTTGTGGTCAGGGAACGCCTTCAGATTTACCAGGAAAAATTATGGAAAGGGATCGCGGGAACCTGTTGCCACAGTTACCTAGCCTCATATAAGTAGAAAACAACAGATGGATAAATATTTGGATATATACACTTTAAAATGTTTAAACAAATAGTAAAAAACAATATTAAAGTAAATTGTGGTAAAGGCATAAGTTATCACAACTAAACACTTTTATTTTTAATTTTGTTTATTCACAGGTTGAGAAATAAAAGTCTTTTGTTCATCTTTAGAAATGAAGGGCTTTTTAAAGTAAAAGAGACTTCTCTGATGATAAATCAGAAAAAAATGACTCTTTCCTTTGGATGCGTATCCTTTTAATGAGGACAAGTGAAGTGGTTCCCTCATCAAAATATCCTTTTTTCAAAGGACAATGTTACAAGAAGATGGCTCATTGCTGTCAAAATTAAACATGGCTGCAAGACATAAACTTTGACTAAAACACCCGCATAGTTTTAGTTCCTCCATGTTGGATGATGAAGGCTGTATTCTCTCTAAGAAATGTCAAACTTCCTGTTTTGTTTGTTTCCTGTACTGAAGAGTTTCAAGGTCATTAAGTTCAGCCCAATGCTCCAAACTTCTTCATCCTGTTTAACTTTGAAGCTTTCATGCTTCTTGTCTTGTTTCTCGTTAAACAATTTGATGAGCAGTGGCTCAAACAGAGACAAGATATAGTTTTCAGGTTGGGAACAGTGACGACAGAGTCCCATTCAAGGAAAAAAAAAGCTGGACGGGTCTGAATCAACCCACAGTCCACCAAGATTCCTGTAAGATTTCTGCACTCTATTTCTGTTTAGAAACCAGAAATAGACAGACTGTACATAGACGCAATCCAAGTGGGATTAAATTTCCAGGTTGGAACTGTTACCTAAAGGTAAACATGTCTGATCAATACATGGTTTTCCAATGTGGTTCAGGTTGCTAAACCAAGGCAGACATCAGTCTCCCTGACCTGACTGGTCTTGAATGTACCAAAACCTTTAGGGTAATAGGGGCCTGACCATTTTAAAGCCAGAGTAATGTGCACTCTGTGTTTACATCCAGTATGTCAGAACTTATTTGGTCTGTTTCAAAGAATAATCCCGTTAAATCCACCAGGGTGGGACGATCAGCCTGTTGGACCGACCTGCTTCTGTTCTCAGCTTATCAAGGATTTACCCGGCTTTCCTGTTACACAACAGCTTCAGGAGACGGCTTCTCTGATGAAGAAATAAGTCTGCAGGAAGTCTAAGGGCTAAATTACCCCTTTTTGTTCTCTTCAACTGAAATCTTCCCGCTAATTGTCGGCTCTTAAAGTGTTGAATAGATGAGGCTTTCCCAGGAAGATGTTGATTTTCACTTTTCCTTAATTTGCAACAAATTACAAGATTATTTCCATTTATGCAACATACATCAAAACTGAATGTTCTTAGTTTTGATGCATTAAATAAATCAGAAAACTGTTAGGTTTTTTTTCTATCAGTGTTTGACCTAATTTGATCATTGGTCAGTGATGATTAATAGATAATCAGTGGATTTTGATTTATTGAGGAATTTTTAGAGCAGGTCAATATTCGTGCTCAATCACTCCAGACGTCAGATAACTGGATTATGAAATTTTAAAAACTTTGGCTGTTTTGATCAATCAAATTCAAACAAGACTACCCAGTTTAAAGAGTGTTGCGTTGGTTTCTGAACATTTTCTCTGCTTATTACAGCTTTTAATCAAAGTGCTCCAGATTAACATTCTGGAAACTCAGCACAGAAGGCCTCAAACTTATCATCATGAAGCAGATGTCCACAAAAGCCTCCAAGTGGCCAAATCAGTATGTCAACAAATCAAAAAAGGAGAAAGAGCAGCTATTATCAATCAGAGCAACCTTAAAGTGACAGAAACTAAAGCAAAACTTTTTGAACTCGAAGACAGATCCTCACAATTCACCGACCCATAAAACCTTGGCAAAAACAATTCTGGTCCAGAAAAATGTCTTTCCTCAATAGATCTCCTGAGATTTCTGATGCATCATTCCAAATCAAGCAGCTGTTCCCAATCTTACCCCTGCTCTCTTATCAACTTAGTTTGCATGGAAACATTCTTGATCTGACAAGTTTGTTCATTCCTCATCCAGACTACAGAAGCTTCCCTATGGTATCCAAACAAAGCCTGTTTCTCCTTTAGGAAAAACTATGGAAAACCATCAGTTTGTTTAGTGTTTCCAGATTTGGTTGAGAAATACACAAGAGTTCAGGTGTATGTGTGTTCCAACTACTCTCATATACAGAGCAACATTTAAAGATTCTTAAAATTTAAGAAAATGCTGTTTATTACCTTTCCACATAAGCAATTATTTTCATCCAACAGAAGAGAATATTTCTCCATCCATATCTGACCTTTTGTCATTCATGATGAATGAGACCGTTTTACTGCCTTCTGTTGATATTTCAGTGATTTCTCCCTGAGCTCATCAGCAATAAACCTGAAGGGTTGAGTCGATCCACCCAGCAGAGGAAGATCATTTTAGCTGTTTGTATTCAAGATATAACCCCACAGCTCCTAACCACAGAAGAAAGTTGAAATATTGATTTCCTGGTAAATTAAAGCTTCACATTTTTGCTTAACCACAATAGACATGCACTACAACCTCAGTGCAACAATCTCCAGCTCCATTCTGCCTCCACTCATAAACAAGCCCCAGAGGTACTTAAACTCCTCCACTTGGAACAGTAACTCATTACAACCCAAAGAGGGGAATAAACACTTTTTTTTTTTTTTCCACCTGAACACCATGAGCTCAGACTGCCAAGGTGCTAATCTTCATTGCAGCTGCCTCACACTCTGCTGCAAAAATCTCTGTTATATGCTGGAGCTCTGTGCTGCTCAACTGTGCTAAAAAATATTGACAAAAAAACCCCAATACACTCTAATCCACAGAAATATAGAATTAGTGAATTTGCATTAATGACTGTGGACTAAACTGTGACATTATTATGTAAAACGCTGGAGAGAGAGGCCTATCTGGAAAGAAATATAAGAAGCTATTAGAGATGTAGCAATCATGGTCTCACTAGCTAGTAACAAAATCTAGTTTTCCTTGATGTCTGACATCCTGATTCCAGTTTTGACCAAAGTTTTTTCTTTTTTTTCTATGGACCGTTATCCACTAAATAAACGAGCAGCGCAGGTATTTTCATAGAAGTTATAGTTTTGAATACAACAGTAAATTGCAACTCTGTTCTCAGTTTTGCATCAATGTATCAGACCTTAAACATTTCCTAAAACAAAGGTCTGATTTATAAGTTTGACTTTCTGATCAAGGGAAAACTGATTTTGTTATCTGGCTTATAGACTGACACATATCAATTACATATCTATAATTACTTTGGTCAGTATCAAAAATAGCCTAAATACCCATTTTTGTTTATAGTAAAGTGAGGCATGTTTGACAGGTTCCTTAATTTTCATGTCTGGTTGTTTTGCAGGAAAAAAAATTATAGTTTCTCTTTCAAACCTGACTTCTCAGGTCTCAGATCTCAAATATAGATGGGCCATTGGGCTCCAGAAGGAAGTAAACATGATCTAAAAATATTTTTGAATAAAATGAAACCGATAAGAAGGTGTTTAAAGGAACAATGCACAGATTGATGGAAGCAGTGCAATAAAGGATCAGAAAAGATTCAAATAAATCTAAATCAAAGTCCGACTCTGCTACAACAGGTCCACGGGCCTGCTTTTGGACACAACATGGAGTCACTTTCTATCAATAACCAGAGGAGGACAGCAGCTGTCAAACTTCATGTTTTCCCTCTGAGAGGAGGAATTACTGCCAGGAGTCCTGCAGGTCATGGTCTGCAAAACCTGACAACTTCCTGAAAGAGTGACATGAGGGTAGGAGATTGGAGAGCACATTAACACCATTACAGATCCTTCAGAGGTCTTTAAAAACTGAAGAAGAGGACGATGTTTGGCTCAAAACTAGCTTTGGACTTTTTCATTAAACTCCTCCATAGACCCAGGTTCAAGTTAAGTATGATTTGCTTTTAGCAAGGCAGGAAAAAGCCCGGGAAATAAAGATGTATTTTACATCTTTATTTCTCATTTTTAAAATACCTTATCTCAAAAAATGCTGCCTTTACAGATTTTAAGCGTCCTTGTTGTGTCTGGAGTGCTGATATACAGAGGGGGGTGAGGGGAGGCAGGCGTGGGAAAACCCTGAGATTCAAACACGAAGCTGATTGAAAACAGATGTTCACGGACCTTATGCCACATTTCATCTGCTGGACAGAAACCGACCAAAGCCTCCGGTCTGTCCGCCTGGTTCTGTTCCAAATGAAGGTTGACATATGTGGGCTCAAACCGAGCTCTGGACGCCGCTTACCGGGAGCTGCAGCAGCCGCTGGCCGCTCGCTAGGAAGCATCCTCCTGACAAAACAACCCGAACTTCCCCCTGTATCTCTCCGCGGTGCTTTAATCCTTTTCAGCGGAGTTTCTCACCTTGCTGTGGCTGCAGCCCATTCCTCCACCACCTCGGAGCTCTGCTACTGGTTTCTCTCCGGTGCTCCGTCCCGGTGCTCCGGATCTGCTGATGACAAACTTTCAAATTGAAGAAAAAAAACTTGAACGCAGCGCGGTACACACTGATCAAGGGGTGGGGCTTCTTGTGGTGCATTAAAAGACACTCAGTAAATCTAAGCATTATACATTTATTTACGTACGGTATTAATTTAGTGTGCTTTTTTTATCAAGTGCTTTTTTTCTTCTTTCTTTACTTTGTCTGTTTTTTATTCAGTCTGATTCTTTCGTTTATCTTTTTAATGAATTATGTTACTTAATTTAAAGGGAAAGTATTACGTATTTTCCTGGCACATAGTATAATTTTATAGCACAATCAAGTAACTAAATTACCTCCAGTTGTTACAAAAATGCTTATAATGTAAAATATAATTTAAAATGAATTTGACTTCATACTTTAACAAATTAACATTGGACTTCTGTCTATCTAAAAACTCCTGCTCCTTGTGAAACTCTGCCTTCAGGAAGTCATCACATCACTCCTCTGTTAACTTGTTTTTTACTTGTATTGCGCTGAGAAGTAGCTCTTAAAATGTGCTCAGCAGATGAGCAGTACCACCAGGTGTTAGCTAATTGCTGCTGGCTAGTCTGAAGGAGTTAAGTGGAGAAGTCATGAGGGAGGACTGCTCTGTGAGGCTGAAGCTCAGACGCTTGGAAACTGCAGCTGCAAAGAAGAGCTGTGCCTCGATCCGCCCAAGCGTTTTGCACAACATTGTGCATTGGCTGCCATGGGAGATGAAAGGATTTCTTAAACATGCACGAAAAAAACAAAAAAAAACATCAAGGCAAGGTTTTTGATGATTGAATAATTGTATAACAAAATATAAAGCTCACAATAGTCGATTTTACATAACACCCTTTTGATATTTATTATTTTTTATAATTTGTCTGCTTTGTATTTTATATCTGTTATTTTTAAGCATGTTTTATTAATCCTATTTAGTTTATTAATTTCTTTGTTGTTTCGAGACTAATTACAGATCTTTAATATTTTATTACTAGTTTTGTTTTTATTCTAATGTCTTTCATTCTGTTTCTTTTCTTCTTTTTTTGTTTTATTTATGGTATAAATTAATTTATTTTTTGTCACAATTTTATATAATTTATAGGTATTTGATTTTTTTTCTTTGCATATTATTTATTTATTCATATTCGTGACTAATTAATTTGATGTTTGTTTGTTTTACTTCCAAACTATTTTTGAGGCCATTTTGGTTATTATCTCTCCAGCCTTAATAGAAAGTGTTTAGAGTTTTGTTACCTTTTCACTCAGTTTAAGTTCTTGTGTTTGACCAGTTTTAGAAGAATGCATTCTGTTTGGATTAAAAAAAAAAAAAAAAAAACTCTAACCTTGACCAATACATCATTCAGATATAAAAAGTTCATAGTTCTCCTCACAGTATTAATATCCTAATGTACTATGGGAAGTACAGTTGCTTTGAAAGTTGTGAAGTGGCATGTTGAAATTAAGCATGCGCAGACGCGCGTCTTTTGTCTGTGAAAGCGGTTATGATAAAGTAGCAAAATTTCAGGGTCCTTAGAGATTAAAAACGCTCCTCAAAACTCCCACCTGAAGGTTGTTCGGTTTGTTTCCTACGAACCTTAAACTAATCATAAAAACATGTGGGGATGGTGCGACATTCAAGACAATAAAAAGCTTATTTATCCAGCAGACTTTCCTGATTTGCCCTGATACCAAAAGCATCTGAGCTGCCTCGTGATTTTCAATAGGACTCTGTGAAATTAGGGGGCTTTTTCTAACAGTGGCCATAACGTCGACATTAACAATAATCAAGTTGATTATTATGATTAAAATGTTTCTTCATGGTCCCTTTAATAGTTTAAATAAATTTTCCAGTGGCCTTTAATAGCATTTATTACTTTATTGCCTACTAAAATAATTATCATTATCATTCCCCTAAAAAATGAAATCACCCAGAAAATCCCAGTCTCAAAGAAACTATTCTGCAGAGGTTCTGGGAAAAAGATCAAAGCAGGTTGTCATTTAGTTTCACCTGAGCTGCAGTTGTCTTCATGAGTCACCTGTGAGGCTTTACTGTAATAATATTGCTGTAAAAATACTGCATATCTGAGTGAATCAAGCACACAGCCCTGAGTAATGATGCTTGTAAGTGCAGCTTCAGCTGCACAGTCAAGTTGGACATCTTTCCGCTTGGCTTCATGAAAACAATGACTTCACCACATGGCTACCAGCTGATGTCAGAGACATTTCGAAACAGTTTTCCTTAGTGCAACTCAGTAGACATTACGTGATAAATGTAATTTCCATAGATGTGCTCAGATTTATTGGTTAGCCATAAAAACATACATAGCTAAAATCAAAAGTCAATGCATACTGAAAATGATAAAGGTATTAGTTTAAAAGTGATAATTTTAAGCTAATGCTTTGATACCAACAGCTTTACAGATGTTATTCAAAGAGTCTACACGAGTTCCTCTCTTATGGTTCTATTCGGGAAAAATGTGAAATGCTCATTACAAGTTTTTGATAAATATCTGCCAAATGAGTTTATTTATATATTGGTATGTTAGCTGGACGGAATATAAATTCAGTTTCAAATACCAATGAAAAGGGACTGAACATTTAAACAGTGTCCACCAGTTTCTCCTCTGTTCCTTCTCATGTTCTCTGACTTCTTCATCTTGTTCCGCCAACTCAAACCTTTGCACGGTTTTATGAGATACAATCATTACATAACAACGTTAAAAATGCTCAATAAAATTCCTCTCATGTTTTGATGAAAATATCTGTCTAGATAATCTTCAAGGTTCTTGGCACTTGATCTTGGATTCAGTTTTATCAGAGGAGATAAAGGAGGAAGCAGAACCTTAAAAGTTCCCTTGTGATACTATTTCAGCCTCAGGTCTTGTTGCCCTGTAGAAAGATAATTATTTTAAAGCAAGGGATGTTTATTTATAAACTTTAAATGAGGCATACATCTGTTGCAGATTTTCCCCATTTCTATAAAGATATGACAGTTGAGACAAAGGTAATAGAACTGGACTTAAAGTGTCTTCAGCCCCCCTCAGATGTTCTGCTCCTCAGCTGACCCCAGTTACTGCATGATACTTTGCCTCCTTCTCAACATGAGACAGAGAGAAATATGATACTTCTTGCTTATCAAAACACTTGGAATGACACACCTGCCTAACAGATTAAACACATCCACTCCATGTGCAAACAAGTACAGTGCTGTGAAAAATCCAGTGATCTCTAACTGTCTCCTTGAACTGTGATTCTCTTAAGATGTGAAATGGCGTGCAAATGAGCTGGTTCTCTCCATTGGGGAAACTAATTTAGTATTTTGATATATTTATATGGAACAAATTAGAAACACAGGCAAAAACTAGTAGGAACACTGAATATTTTCAGGAGAGTTTTCTGAACACAGGAAATGTTTTTGTGTAAAAATAGACAACAGAGCAGGGATATTGTGGGCACTATCACATGAATACTTATGAAATCTTCACTCATTAATATGACAATCAAATCTGTGTATAATCTCATTTGTATCTGCTAGTTTCTTACCAAAGTACTCTTGTCAGACTGAAAGACCAATTTAGTTAAAATTTTATTCGATTTGAAAGCAGTTGAATGTAGTTGTGCTTGATGTTTCTGTTGATGTTTCTAATGTAAAGCAGACAGCAGTTAAACACTGGATGATGAGGTTTACAGCAACCATCAGAAAATGAAGCAGCTGTTGTTGGATGGAAACTTTATGTGACGTTGAAAACAACTGCTACTCCTGATTCTGCCACGACGACGACAACATGCTAAAAATACACACAAATTCACATTCCAGCCTTGATGCAGTCCGAGTGTGTGTGGGAGGGGTGGAGGTTGGGGGGGTGATAATGTTCAAACTTTGTCAGGGTGCAGTACTGTACAGACCGGCTGCAGATCCAAATATAAACTCTGGCCCTGACAGCTCTATAAATAGTCTGCAGGTCATTGTGAAGCAGATTACAGACCAGCGTGAGAAAATCCAAACAGTTCAACCTGAGTGGCCACCTCAGTCTAAACCACTGTGACAGTCTGGAGACTTTAGGTTCTGCAGACACAGAAAACAATGAATCTGTCACGGTCACATTTCTGTGTAATAAATCCTGGTTACTGACCTCAAATTCAAAACATGGAACTCAATACAATAGTTCAAAAGCAAATAACTATGTTTTCAGAAAACTCGCATGGAAAAATATTTGAAAAATATTCTTGGTTTCAAATGACAGTCAGGAAAAAAAAAATAATAAAAAACTGAACCAAGAAAAGGTTTTTAGTAAATACTTTTTCCTGATTTGTTAATTCAGAATACAGATCTGTTTTCTTTTGGGGGGGTTTTCATCTAAACCCTTACAGTTTTCAGCCTTTTTAAGTTAAATGACCTAAAATCTCAAACAATTAATTTTTTCACATTGAAACTACAAATCAGCACAGGGTTGCATGGTGGTGTAGTTGTCAGTACTTTTGTGCACAACAAAAAAAAGCCCTGTTCTGGAGATTCTACCCTTTGGGTTGCCTACTGTGTGACTGGAGATCTTGCAGGATGTGTTCCACCTCAGTCCCACTCAATGGTGGAGATTGGCTCAGTTCCTCCATGACTCTCTTCATCTTTATCCACCTGAAGATGGATAGACAGATTGATGAGATGGATAGACAGACTGATGCTTCTTCTGCAGTAGGGAGTTGGCCCAATCTCTTATAATAGAGAAGGAAATGAATTGTGAAGCTCTGAGTTAATTCTTGTTGCTTTCACATTGAAAGGAGTCAGGATTTCTTCTGGTCACCTACCTTTCATGTTCTGTATTTGGGGAGACCACAGGAAAGACCCAGAACTTTCCAAAAAGCCATTCTGTTTGGCCTGTGTATTGCAGTGGAGAGGGATTCCTTGATTTTGTATTTTTTTGACATTTTACCCCCACAGCAGATGTCTAAATTAGAGAAGAAAACTGATTCATTTAATTAGAATTAAGGGTGTAAATATGATCATTGTGGCTGGCTTTCCCTTCAGACCTAGGCCCTAAAATTAGTGTTCCTAATTTTAGGGACACTAGGGGCCACTAGCCCAGAGGGCCTCCCAAGGGGCCACTATGTCAATAGACATCATCATATGATGTCAATAGACACTTTAGAAATGTTTCTGGGGTTACATGTGACAGTGTTCTGATGTAATAAAGACTGTTTTCATTTTTAGGCTTCAGAGGAAATTGAGCTTAGAGAATTTCTGGGAAAAATATTATAAAAGTGTAATTAAATCCATACTTGGGTTGCATGCAACAGATGTTGTCTTGTTGTTTTCACTATGGATCAGACTTCTTTTTTGTTTCGGCTCCCCTATTGCTAAGCGACACATATTTCTTTAAGAGAAAAACAACCCCAGGTATAACAGAAAGATCACAAGTTTTTCTTTATTTTTATTTTTTTAATTTATGGGTCGTGTTTGTTTTGAAAGTGACCATAAAACATCTTTTCCTTGTTAAGAAAACCAAACTGCAATTTTTTTTCGGCTGTTTCACTGTTTATCTTCACATTCCCCTACCTTAGAACTACTGAAAAATCTCCAAAGAAATGGAATCACGTTGTGGAAAGACAGACATGTGTTCATCTGCAACTCAGAGTGTTAAAAACTCAGATTATAAAACTCCAATAACAAAAATATTTTCATGTATTACCTTCTTTTGTTAGTTGAGGTTGGCTGCATGAGCCTGCTTCTGGTTATTCTGGAGATTTCTGCTTGTTAATTTGGAATAGTTTTTCCTCACTGTCAACCCATACTAATTTTGAATGATGATGTGAAGGTGAAAATCTGATGCAATCTAAAGATTTCCTTGAAAAGACACTTTTTATTGCCTACCAGCAACAGAATCTAACTGTATTGTCTTGCATTCATTTAAAAGAATATGAAGGAGTATTAGAGGGCATTCAATTGGATTAGAGTTGGGCCAGATTTTATGTAAAATACCAAAACGTGACTGCCTTTCTAAAACTGGCAGGTCTTCTCAAAAGTTGATATTTATCGCCACCTGCTGGTCAAATATAAGACATCAGACCTTCACATCAGACGAAGGAGGAACTTTAGGATTGTACTACTTTAAAGCTGCTGTACAACTAACCCAGTCAAACAGGGGTGGTGTGATGGTTTGTGTTTGCTTTGCTGCAACTTACTACAACTGACAAAATATTAAAATAGCAAAAAAAAAAAAAAAAAAAGAGAAAGTCCAAGAATCTGTAACTGGAAGAGCAAGAGCAAGATCCAGGTCTGCAGAACATGGTAATTGAGAAATCCATCACAACAAAGTAAAAGGCCCCTTTTCCAGGCCAGTTTTTAAGGACACTTGATGCCAGTTATTTCTGCCAAAGGTAAACCAACCATAGATTATGGAAAAATGTTATTTTCACTCCAAATAGCTATTAATTCTTTAAATAATTAAAATAGCTTAAAATTAAACATTAATTTGTTTTCACAAGAACAATAAAATAAAAACTAAATTGGAAAGAGGCTTGAAATTCGAACGAGGTGAGTTTTAAGAGCAGATATAAAATGAAGCCAGTCAGTCAAGCAAAAAATTCCCATCTAACTTATTCATGAGAAACAGTAGGATTAGTTTTGGTGCCTGGGCTTTAGGTTGTTCAAATGTTGACAAACAGTCTAGGTAACTGCAAAATAGATTTCACAAGCAGACCTTGCAACACTCATGCTGTGACATTAAAAATAATGTTCACCATCTCTTAAAACTTTTAGACTTGATCTTCTAAACATAGTTTCAAGGCAACACATGAAGAGTGAGATCTATTTCCATATATCACGACTACAGTTATTGTCTTACTTGGACTCATCAGATCATAGTGTAGACTTTACACATTTTTCAGGTATATTTTGTGAGATTCCTTGAACATTAAACATTGTAATATCAGTTGAATATTTTTGTGTGACTATAAAAATGAAATTATGCGTCTTGGGATACAACACTGTTTACGCCTTTTTCCAGTGTCATGAAAACTGGTACAGAGTGGTGAGATCTTTCCAGGTTCACGCACAAAACAGAGCATTAAGGCATGAAAAACATAAGTGATCTTGCATTTGGTGTAATGATGATTAAAAAAAATATATATTCTTGTACTTTTATTTACTGATTGATTATAAGAAATGTATTTCTATATTTTGATTTATTGATGATTATAAAAATGAGGATTTTCTTGTACTTTGATACTAATGATTAGACAAAGAGTTGATGTAAAGAAAAGCAGAATAAGAAATTAATAAAATGATGAATAAATGGTAAATAGAATCAAACTTAGCTGATTACATTGAACCCTCGTTTTTCGCAGGGGTTGCGTTCTGAAAAGAACCCGTGATAGGCGATATCCGTGAAGTAGTTACCTTTATTTTTTACAATTATTATACAACATAATTAAATACTCTACATTGAAACCAAAGAACAAAACCTGTTTTCAGGCCCAAGCAATTTTTTTAAACAAATATAAAGCTTTCTTACAAATAACTACAGTAAAAATAATCATTTTAATCATCAATATAAAGTACAGCAGGACAAATTGTGACTCTCGTATTTCACTGTGCCTCTGACTGTGACGCTGCGGCCTGACTCCGCTCTCTAGTGTCTTTTTCTTCTGAAGGCTGTGGTGCCGGTGTGGTTTTTTGAAAGAAGAACATAGTTATCAGTAGTTGTTGCTCTTTTTTTGTTCTGGGCAAAAACATTTACCAAAATTAAGAACATGTTTTCTTCAGAACTAAATTGGGGAAGTAAAGCCAGATGGTCAGTGGATAAACGGCAAAAGATGAAGTAAGTAAGGCAGTGACTGTTGTAAGACGGGTTGGCGCTTTCCAAAGAACCATTGAACGTAGGCCATCACCCCATACACAACTACGGGCTGAAAGAGTATAAAAACTCATATGTATCACACATATTTAAATACAATAACGTTATTGGCACACTGGTAGAGAAGAAGCCCAGAGAGTGTTTAGCCAATAAGAACGCAGAATACAACGCAGAATACAATGCACGGTGAAAAAAAACTGCACAAAAAAATCCACAAAGCAGCGAGGCCGTGACAGGTGAACCATGTTAAAGCGAGGGTTCACTGTACTTTTAACCCATTTCATAGCTAAGTTGATTATGTTTAATGATTTATGATGATTTACAGAAATGTAACTGAAGTAATGATACATTGTGTGAAGTGAAGTGACGTGTGACCGGTGGACTTCTGCGTTGTGTGTTACGGGTGATCGGACAAAACACAAAGCACCAAGTCTGGGTTTGGAGGCGGTCTCCGTTTATTAATCTGTCAATGGGAGATATTAGCATTAGCACATAGCATGTGCTCCAGTTCTCCAACCCGATCTATACAAAATAATAATGTTAGCATACATCAAATGTTATAAAGGCGTAATAACAACTCAAATGAAAATATCCAAACACCTATCATTAACACAGATGGAAAAATAAACATTTGAACAATATAAATGAAAGGATTCCAATGAATTATAAAACTTGCCTCTCCCCAGTGGAACAAGTAACAAAAGGGAAGAGGAAATGAATAACTTAACATTTATAATAGTCCGGACCCTGAACAAAAGAAGAAGAAAGTAAGGCGGAGCTGGAGGACCAAACCCCTTATAGCAAACACAGAGGAACACAAGAACAGTCAAGTGTAAACGGACAAATACATTAAAGAAAACAGTTTGTGGAAATATATAACTATTAATATAGACCCAGTTACACATGCTGTTCTCAGACTGTGTTGTAATAAGACCAAAGGTCAGGGCCACAGATAAGTGGGGAAAGAGGAAGTAACATGCTTTCTTCAGAACTAAATTGGGGAAGTAAAGCCAGATAGTCAGTAGATAAAAGGCAAAAGAGGACGTAAGTAATGAATTGACTGTTGTAAGAAGGGTTGGTGATTTCCAAAGAACCATCGAATGATAAGGAGGCATGTAGGCCATCACCCCATACACAACTATGGGCTGAGAGAGTATAAAAACCCAGGAAAAGAGGAATAAAGTGTTCTTAGTCCGCGGTGCTGAAGTCGAGCCAACAAGGCGACGCAGACAGAAGATCAGCAGAGGACCGCACCTCAGAGCCACGGGGAAGTTGAGACTCCGCACCGCCAGAAGGGACAAGATTTTGCCGTACAAAGACAAAGACTCTGACCAAGGACATTTGAAGTTTTCTGTTGCCGAGATCATCCATCATCTGGGTATGAGTTGAACTGCTTCCCAAAGCTTCTCTCAGTAAATTAGTGACACAGTTTAGGGAAATAACTTAGAATAGATTGAAGGTGGTTTATAATGATTTTAATTTTTATTCTTAATTCATAATCATTGATAATTAATCTGTCTGTCACTTATCCCTGCTAAAAGCTTGATTAATAAAGATACATTAAAATTTTAAGATTTGTGGACAGTGAAATTAATTGAGTCATTTATTATTTTATGGTTCTGCTAATTAATGTAAAACCTATTAACATAATTCTAGAAATGTGGTGGCTTCAGAAATTCCTTTAGTGTTGGTAAAATAATGACCCTGGGGCTTATGTTGAGCCACTAAAAACTATCTAGCCTGTAACAAGTTCACATTGTTGAAAGAGAGAGAGCCAGCGTTAACAGGAGCGGTTATTGAAGTTATGCAGTTGTAAGGGCTACTCAGCTGATTGCTTCTTAACTGAAAAGGGTCATAGCTCTTGGATTGTAGGTCATTAAAGCTAGATGAATCTCCCTCAATGCCACCTTAGACAGATTATCTCTCAAAGACCTTCTTCAGGGTAAGACTTAGTGGGTTAGAGATTTTCCGGACCAGTTAGACGGAGAGCTGGTCAGTAGTTGGTCCTTGGGAGTTGTGAGGTTTAAGGTGGGGCTGGCTATTGCGCAATAACACAAGTAATTTGAGAAAGCTTTTAACCCATTTCACCTTTGTTCCATCTCAGTTTGTCCTTCTAGTTTGGTTATTGATTCAAACAAATCCTTTGAAAAGTTCCTAGTTCACTTTTCACTGGCAAATATCAGTTTTTCAGCAAATTAGGTAACAACTGCATAAAGATACTTGTTGAAATATTTTAAACAATGTATGTTTCAACTTTTAATATTTTACTTTAGCTTCAAGATCAAGTCTTGACAGAAGGAAAAGGAACACCAGCTTCATCTATCGGTTTGTGATTTTATTTTTTCTAGTTTTCTGATTAAGTTGTTGTCCAAATCGTATGGTTAAGTTTCATATTATTTCACATTACTGAATTCTCTTTTTCTATATTTGTTTCCACAGCGGACAATGAAGATCCCACTTGCCTGTTTGCTGTTGCTTTTTAGCTCTGCAATCTGCCAAGATCCAATTGTTATAGCCCGTTACCGAACATTTATAAACCAGCATATCAATGGAGACATGAGCCAAGACCGATGTAATGCAGTAATTGGCCAAAGACGCATCTCAAAACCTGACAGCAATGAATGTAAGGATAAAAACACTTTTATCCGAGCTACCACAGGCCTAGTTAAGCCGATCTGTGGAAGTGCAGGTGAGCCATTTGGTCAAATGAGGAAAAGCCTTCAACCTTTTAACGTTGTTGTCTGTACTCTACTAAACCCAGGCGCCCGACTTCCACATTGCCAGTACAGGGGAACTAGTCGTACCAGAAGAATTGCAATCAGTTGTGAGCAAGGCTTTCCAGTCCATTTTGACAGAGACATTGTTGTTATTGATGATGGGTATTAATAACAAGAATGTTATTATTAACAATGTTATTAATAACAATATGATGTTTACTTACTTCATAAGTAAACACTGATTACTTATGATGATGCATCCAGTGGGCTTTTGTGCCTTGTTAAATAAAAAAAGTTATTCATTTGCATTTCTCTGTGTCTATTTGTTAATAAAACAATACTAACATAATTTACAGTGTAAGATTAAAATAAAGGTATTCAGAAAATACTACATTTTTAGGAAAGAAAACTAATATTTCCATCTGGACTGTATCAGAAAATAAAAGAAGTTATGAGTTTTCCTGAGAACATACTGGGTTATTACAGGATATGCAAAAGTTATTCTCTGCCATGGTACAGCCAGAAGAAAGCTGTGAAGAGTGATTCTCTCTGCAGCAACTTGAGGGCATAATGGATTTATTAAGTATCTGGAAATCCTGGGGAAACCTTTACAGTAGTGTCTTGCCACTTTCAATCAGATATGCTATGGATGAAGTTCTCTTTTAAAATATTCAATAATTTGCAGATCCCAAGTAAGTACAGTGTTAAATGTTTAAATTATTTAATCTTTAGATTTTCTTGTCAGAATTTTTTGATACAAAATATCATACCTGAATTCCCGATCACAGAACATTTTGCTTCGGTTACTTTTTGCTCAATAACATTACCAAGTGACTTAATTTGAAGCTAGTCAATGGTTTGTGACACAATGGTAAGGTTGATGACTGATTTATTATCAGTTCAAAGACTTTGTTGTCATATATTTTACCTGAAGTTCAGTTTTTTAGAGGTTTACCAGTTGATGGGTTAAATAGTATATCCACAGTTACAAGGAGAAAGCAGAATAATTACATCTTATTTTCAAAAATCTTCATATTTGCACGTATATATTCTGCCCAATCAGACATATTGTTATTAACATATGATGTCCTCTACATGTTGGTGCCATAACAGTCAAAACACCATATAGACTTCTGGCATTTCCCATCCCACCTGACCCCTTGCACCACCTTCTGGCTCCCATGTCCAGCTGAGGGAACACAGTTTTCATAGCTAATTTTCATCATAAGGAGTCTTTTGGGCTGCACTTTGTTTGATACCTCAATAAACATTAAACAGCACTTCTATTCTTTGAAATCATTTTCATTTGTTTTCTGTAACATTAACATTTTCTAAGAAAATTTCTGGATTTCATTTGCTCTAAGCAATTACATAAAAAAACACTTGAAATACAGCATTCAAAATCTGTATTACTTATGAGCTTCATGTTTTCAGTGGAATTACTGAATGGTACAATTAATTTAACTGTCTACCACCAGATGGCAGCATATCAAGGAAGATATGACCTTTTTCAGGTCATGGCTTGTTAACAGAAGCTCACAGATGATATTTGGAAGGCCTAAAAGTCTCTAAGCTTTCAGAGAAACAGTAACACTTAACAGAGTGAAATAATGTTTAATCAAATCCTCTGAAAATTTACCATAAAAATTATTTAAAAATAATAAATTTTGCTTAAAAAATACATTGCTGACAGGATAGGTCCTTTTCTAAAGGATTTAAACTTTTTACATTTGTGATTTTTTTTTCATATTGAAGGTGAGTTGTTACTCATGTCATCTTCGTTTTACTGTTTTGAAATTCTACAATAGGCTTTGAGAAAAAAAGATGTATATATTTTTACTTCAGGATCCACACAAGAACATACAACAAAAACAGTTTCCTTTGGAGAAGATGTCACTCTAACATGTAACTTACAATCTAATTTGTCAAGATTCTTCTTCTGGATCAAATTTGTTGCTGAAAAAAAACAATTCCAGTTCTTCTGAGAATTTAAATTGGAGCACTTATTCCAACTTCAACTTTCAACTTTATTGTCAATTCCTCTTACATGTCCAGACATACAAGGGAATCGAAATGACGTTTCTCGCCCTCTCACGGTGATACAAGACAGGGCATTACTAACATTAAGTAATAATAAGAGGCATAGTCTAACTAAAAATTATCCTAAGCGATTAAAACAGATGTTACAATAAAATAGAATTGGTAAAACTCAGCTTTTTGCAGGAAGCAATTCATTTTTTTGAAGTACAGCAGCTTTACATACTAAAACATTGTAGCAGGAAGACATCAGGAGAAAACTGAGGTGCTCAAACATCTTCACGAACGCCACAAAACAATCGGGCCCAAGATTGTTGGCCACAATATTTTAACATGCTTGATGCAGCACCATCATTAACATCTCTTACAAGAATGAATTGACATTACTAAAAGAAGTCCCAATTTCTTGCTGTTTGAATTGAAAAAAATATGAGAATTAAATATGGCTAATGCTTTTGTTTAGGAACCTGTTGTAATAGCAGATGACATGCTTTAACAATGCAATTCATTTAAATGAAACGTTAATAGTTTGTCAAACAAAGCTTGGTGAGTGCATAGCATTTAATATTTTAATATTACCCTTACTTTTCCCTTTCAGCAAGAGACAAATCTCCACAGATCAAAGACATAATTATTTTAAATAAAACTTAAATAAAGTTGACCAATGAGGACCATGAGTCACTACTCTGTTGATCATAGGTGACTCATGTTTACATGAAAAACTACTTATACTGCTTCACAAGTAAAGGTAACTTAAAGGAAAGGCTGTAGTCTGTTCATTTTCACTATATTAATAAATGTAAAAACAAAGAAGAGATCAATTATTTAAAAAAAATCAAAAAACAGCCTCCTCCCATATCTGGGTCCCCTCCCATTCTATAAAACCACAACCAGCTTCATAATATGTTTACAAGATCTAAATAATCAGATACCTCCCCTGAAATACCCAAACAATGATGATCATACTTTATACACTTCTTCTCTTTCCAATTGGACGTGAGTATTGCTGTAAACATTAAATTATCTTGGTATTTTATATTGACATTTATGTACATTTAATTTGTCCTTCAGGATGTACACAAGAATATACAACAAAAACTGTTTCTGTTGGAGAAGATGTCACTCTAACATGCAGCCGGAGACGTAATTCATCAGGTTACCTCTTCTGGATGAAAGTTGTTTCAGGAAATGTGCCTGAAGTCTTAGGAGCAACTTATACTTTTGATGGCAGCATTGTTAACTCTACACCTCACATCATGACAAAACAAGAACCAGGAACTTTTCTTCTCCATATAAAGCAAGCAGAGCTGAAAGACACTGCTTTTTACTACTGTGAGGAAATATTGGAGCTACAGAAATCCCTTTGGAATGTGACCTTTTTGAAAGTTAAAGGTAATTGGAGCAATTATTATCTTACTGATGCTCAGCTTTCAGTTTTTAGAAGTTTTTCTGTAGGAAAAAATGTAGGTTGCATAAATTAATTCAATTTATCCCAGCGCATTCTATGCATACTTGAAAATAATGTATTGTTCCGTTATACCTCTCAGGACCAGAAGCTGAAATTACCACAGTTGTTCAAGAGCCCCCATCGCTTCCAGTCCACCTAAGAGACTCTGTGACTCTTCAGTGTTTGGTCCAATCTGAATCTGATGATCATGCGAGTTCAGATCATCACAGTGTTCATTGGTTCAAAGCCAACTTTGATGAATCTCATCCCAGTAAGCTTTATGTTCATGGAAAATCTGCAAGTAAATGTGAGATGATTCCTGAGACCCCATCTGTGAGGAAATGTGTCCACAACTTTTCATTGAGCAATGTCGGCTCCTCTGATGCGGGAACGTATCACTGTGCCGTGGTCACATGTGGGCACCTACTGTTTGGAAAAGGAACAAAACTGGAAATTGAAGGTATTATTACCAATGTGTCATTTAAACTTTTTCTTGTTCAGTAATTGTTAATAATCAAAGTGAAATGTGTGCCATAATTATTATTGAGCCTTAAAGTTAAGTCGCGTCTTGTTTTTGCTCAGTACACCTTAATATTTTCTGCTTTAATTTTCAGGATCCTTATTTGTCTCTCATTCTGTTGGGACCATTATGCTCATTGTCCTACTGTGTGCTGCTTTGGTTATCACTGTGACAGTTATTGTCCGACTAAATCACACCAACAAGAAACTAAGGAGAAGCTCCACTGGTAATAAAATATTATTCTAATGCAGTCACTATCTTGTCATTGTGTGTATATATATATGTATATATATATATATATATA
>CAEFZY010049344.1:0-22648 GCA_903066815.1 Brachyrhaphis roseni
TAATATAGCCGTCTGTAATGTGCATTTATTTACAATTCCTGATATAGTAATAAGCTGGTGTTGTGTTATAGAGGAACCAGTGGAAGTGTGAATCTATAGTCACAATTTTATGGGTTGTATGATGACTTTATTGTTATAATCTGGAATAAATTCGGATGAGAGCTACCAGCACAGCAACACCGTCTCCTGTGGCTCATTCGTTCTTTTCCTGTTAAAACAGGTTATTTGCATCTGCTTGCCTGTCCCTCCACCTGAGACCTGCAACATTAGCCAACATTTCAACCTTTGGCATGTTTTATTCATCATTTAAAGACAAAATTCAAATCTTTCTAATGTGAAATTGTGTAAAGCTATTGTAACTAATAGCTCCCACAACTGTAGTCAAGACATTTCACATCAGAGTAAGTTTCTAGACAATTGTAAATTCTCAGTGGTGGAAGGCAAACGGTCAGAGGGAAAACTTGTTTTTCTTTATTTTAGCGATTTGAAAGAGCGGGAACCGGAAACATTTATATCCATACAATGCAATATTTGCAGGTATCAAACATCAACACTTTCACAAGAGCGCGCTGGTAAGGCTGTCAGTATTTTCTCAGCCAAACAACTTTCATGGTATTATGGTACAACTATGTCATCAGCCAGCTGTAATAATCCACTGCATGAGATAAGTTTGCCAAGAGTTGGGCAACCTTTGGATTTTTCCAGCTGCAACAGTGTCTAATGTGGCAGATTTGTATGCAAAGTCTTCATGTTGTTTGTTTTGAGATAGAAAAGCCTAACTAAGGGTTAGGGCGAGGAACCCAAGTGGCAGAGGATTTACATTCAATTTGATGCCGCCGTGCCGGTGCATGTATAAGGGGTAGGGGGCATGAATACTTTTCTAGGTGCCAGTTTAAGGGGATAGATGTGTGAAAAATTAACTGTGACTCAGTGGTTTAGATAAATACGACCAGCTGGATCAGAGCTGACAGGACGAGGCATTCAGCAGATAACATGCAGGCCACCTTATCTGTTCTTATTCACACAGGCATGTACACGCAGAATGTGCTTCTCTTGGTGCATGTTGTTCAGAATAGTGTCTGGATAATTTTAACTGATAATGAAATGCATTGATGGAATAATTATTCAGGACATAGATCAATTCTGTCATTATGGAATTACGTACAATGTATCAGTGATGTACCTATTTAGGACAGGAAATAACCATGGACAAATGCAATGTTGTAATCTTTTTAATGTCAACTGTAATGTATACAACTGAGACTGACTGTTAACGCATTGCCTTTTCTTTCCTGGGACTAGTCCTTGTTTTTGAGCATGTACCTCCTGCCTTGATTATACCAAGACACAGCTGCACTTCAGAAACTTACAATAAATTATCCCTTTAAATGGCAATAATTTTGTTCATGTTAACATTTAATATCCACTAAGGAAATCTTGCGTCATGTGGATATCAACATCCTCAGTTCATGTTGCTTTAAATAACTAAATTTGGTTTAAATTCTATGTCCATCTAACTCTTTTAGCTGTCAACTGCATTGACTTTCTACAATGTAGGACATCTGCATATCTTCAGGGGAATTATTACTCAATATAACTTCACACAATCTGTCAAATCAAAACAGTGACTTTCTGCACATAAAAAATAGCCTTATAATCTCAGTGGTAATCTCAGTAAAAAAGTAAAAAAAAAAATATATATATATATCTACAACATGCTCTGCAATGCTAGAGTTTGAAGAACTCACATAGTTTCATTAAGTGTCTTTGGGGGCTGTGCCAGTATTTTCAGTAAGCCCTGGAAACATACTGTGAATCAAAGCAGAAAAACTTACAAAATATGGTGTATTCTAATGCGATCAAATGACTCAAGGAGAATGAGTCAAGGTTTAGCCAAAAACAAACCACTGCCTGCATGCTAAAAGAGTTTATGCAGGCAGGAGGTCTAATATATTTAATTTCAATATATGAGAAGATCACTGAAAGATTTGTTTATTTCAGAAATTCAATTATGCACATAGCAATATATTTCAAACATTTATTTCAGTTAATTTTATCTTAACATAAAACCAAGGTTGTATTTCTATAAAAAAAAAACAAAGAAAAACAGGTTTTTAATACAGAAATGTTGTACTATTGGCATGCCAAGGACAAATTATGCTTACTTGATAGGTTGTCCAGCAGACAACCATTAACACAAGCACAGTAAATTACAAGCAGTCAATGCTTAAGACAATGACTTTAACAGAGTATGGCGTCCAAGTATGAATGGAAAATAGAGCAAAGGGAAAAAGTAAGCAGCAGGCATAACTTCAGCCTTGAGAGGATAATGAAGAAAAGCCTCTTCAAGACATTTTTAAGACATTGACATTTTGTCACAAGACCTTGATGTCATCACACACACAGACAATGCAGATTACAGGCTACAACTGTTCTTCTGATCAAGGAAGAAGGATTGGGATATCAGAAAGAGTAGGATGTTCTTATAGAGATAGCGGCCAATTTCATGGCATCAGATACAACTATGTTGCAAAGTCAAATTTCTATTAAGTTGTTTTTTGAGGTATAAAGCATTTTCATAAGAACAGAAGGTAACAGTTACTTGACTGTGATAAAAAAATAAAATGTCACTATCTGTCTGGAAAACACATAACACCCCCTTTTTAAGTATTCCTTCATTTCAAAGATTGGAAACAAACTCAGTGGTTCAGACAAACACACATATTTTCCCACTTCAGCCTCACATTCTCATCGTCAAAGATGAAATATATTGAGTTGGAGGTACAGACAGTCCCACTTGATAAGCGCCTCAGCCATGCGGAAAAACATCTTCCACATTCTCATAATGTAGACAAAATGCCATTTACATGATCCATCGCCTCGAGATAATGTCTCCCTTTGTGGGTTTGGAGGTGTCTGCATGTGCATATGTCTGTGACAGTCAAATAGGAAAACGAGTCCTTCCCTTGTCTTTATTGTCCTTTCTGTTGACATGTGTAAGACTTCTAGGGATAATATAAAAAAGTCATAAAGGGTGCATTACTGAAAATATTACGCATAGGAAAATGTAAGACTATGCAACACATATATATTTTTACCATTACAAATAATATATTTCTATATATACCGTAAACATAGCGGGCTTTGGGAAAACTGATTTTATACTGTTTGTTTGAAACATCAACATTTTAACTTTTTGAAGTTTCCAAAAATATTTTATTCATTAATCTTTACAAACAGGTAATAAAATACAAAAAGAAAATTCTGCCAGTGCATGGAGACCTCATGTAAATTCACTGCAGTATGTATGAGATTACATGCATTTATCAAAAATGGTTCTGGGTGGTGCAACATAATTAGATTGTGACAGGTGACCACTACTTTTGAAATAATATGTAATGATTGTCTACACAAAAAGGCACTCATAAAATCCTTGAGTAAAAAATATAGTTTCAACTGTTTCCTATCAACACAGATTTGAAACAAATATGTAGTGTGGGTTAATTTATTTAATTCAAAAACAGAAGTACATAAATTATTCCAATTCCTACTTAAATGATAAATCCATATTTATTGTGATTATGAGTTATGAGTGGGACTTCTTTATAGTAACTCTGTGTCTGCTGGTCCTTTTCAAAACAGGACATGTTTCCTTTCTCGTATCCTGGGGAAAGTTTAAACTTTGGTAGTGTATGGCTGTGTGTGAGGGAGGGACAGTGCTGTGTTATTCTTCACACAACCAGAAAAATCTCTGGTCACTCTGCCATGTCATTTAGAAGACTTTAACCTTTGAAAAAATGTGAAGGAACAGTTTGAAACCATAGAAATCATGGAATACCCTTGTAGTATTAACTTTAATTTAAAAAAAAGAAAAAAAGTTTATGACAAATTCACATTTTAAAGCAGATTCAGAATGAGAGAACGGTTCCAAGAGGAACTTCAGGGTTATCAAAGTACAATCTGATGTGCAATAACAGACCTGACAAACAGGCGTAAAGTTGTTTAGAGTTTTAACATGTTCGTATTGGACTTTTTTAACAACAAAAACAAACATTACAACAACTATTTTATTACTGGAAGCATTCAGCTGTCTATTGTCTTTCTGAATCAGTTTGAAATGGTTAAAACGTTTCTGAAAAGAAAGACAGAAACTGACCTTCAATATATTTATTCAAGGATAGATTTGAACAGCTGAAAATTTTGACAGCTTCAAAATTCAATGCTTCATGAGAAGTCTTTCTCATGAAGCACTGAGAAAGGCTTTACGTTACACTGAAGGGTTCTAAATCACCTTTTTATGTCACAGATTAGGCTCTTGAGATGGTCCAAAATACAATGACTATGAAAGGTTACGATTTACTATAGAAAGCTTATAAAAATGTGGAAAGAAAATGTTTTTAAGTTGTTTTTTTTTTCCAAGACTAAAACTCAGTCAATAGAATGCAACCTAGTTGCTACTTTGCTGAATATATCTCAGTGCACGTCTCTGACCTTGAATTTGGAATACGTCGGCTCCAGACAGTGATGTTCTAATGTAGGATTTTATGAATTCCACATCTTCTGGAAAGGAAAGCAAGCAGTATTTTTCCTAAAAGCTATCTAATACAGGAAGGGGTGTGTGTGTGTGTGTGTGTGTGTGTGTGCTTCTGAGAGCTGAGTCGGAGTGATGAGGTGTGCAAATAAGAGTAAGAATAATGAGAAAAATTTGGTTGTGTTTTGCTCACCACAACATCCTTTCATCTTTCATCAACGTAGCTTTTTAGATAGCTGACAATCCTCAACTAATCAAGAGGAACAGCAAATCATCCAACAACCTTTGAGAATAACATCCCTCGGCAGACAGCATCTTTGTGAGCCACAGTTGACGATCTTCTTCGCCAAGACACAAGGCCAAGTGACGTGATGGAAACTAGAGTAAAAGCCTGAGATGTTTCAAAAAGTAAACAGAGCCTGACATCATGGAGGTACTCCCTATCCTTCGCTATGATAAGGCTGTTCTTCTTCTAGTGAATTCCTAGTTTATCTCTTAAACTTTCCCCAAAGTTCAGTCAAATGTTTAGACAATTTGATTTACTGGCACAAATTGGGAGTTTACTTTCTGTATGCAAAGATTAGACAAATCTGTTAAATGGGCCGATCTCGAGGTTACACTAAGAGAGGAGGATAAACATTTAGAAAATAACACAAGAAAGAGCCACCAGGTACTGTTATCAGAAAATATATTGATTTATTTTAAAATAAATAAAAGTATTTATTTACATATCTGTGGTCTGTCTTAAAATATTAGCATTGATGGGGGGTCCTGAAGGCCTGAGGGCCTTCTGGAGCTGCTGATTTAATTTGGATTAAATTTGATATCCATTTTAATTGCATTTTTTTTTATTTGGTGCTTTTAAGACTCTATAGTGGTGGGTTTAAATCGCATTTCACTGGTGATCTCTTCCCGTAGCATATAATTTACCCAGTAATGTTTTTACATTTCCTGTTAACTTAACATCTTTTAGTACAAAAACCCAGTGGACTGCCTTGACTACGGGGCTTAGCAGGTTTTCTGAGGGAAACCCTGAATGTAGCCTACTATAGTCAGTGTGTGAATTTGTCCATGAACAGATGAATGACTCTGGAGTCCTTGGACTTGATAAAACACTACGCAAATACAGGCCATTTACCATTTATTTAATTACTGAATCTTTTATGACTAGATGTGATGCAGTTTATCATTGACATCTTAAAATTAAGATTCTGTAAAAAAAGATATTTCAATAATATAAATTCCCTCTCATACCTTCCAGTGTGTCCAATTTAGGCTTCCTAAAGGAAGAATTTGCCCTTGAGAGTAATATTTTGATCATGTTGTAAGCTTTAGTAGTGAAACATTTATCAAATGCTCTCCATTCAACGACCCTTACCTTTGTTGCATTTTGAACAATTATCTCATAGTTAAACGTTCTTTATTCTGTAGGGGGGAAATGGCTAGCTAAAACTGGAAGAACCATTTTTATTGTTTTTAATGTTAACATGGTAACCAGAAGAAAAATTATATCTAGGTGTAAACAGCGTGTTTTGTGAGACCAGTTTTCCATTTAAATGAGTAAAATGGACCACCACTTATTTATTTTCCCAGCTCCACTATATACCAAGTAGACCCCCAACCTAAAGAACATATCGAACCATCACTTATATTTTTTCCATTACACTGTTAAATTCCTGTGTAGGGAGGGGGTGGGTCAACTTTTTCCCCGTAATATAAAAGGGAAATCCATACCATACGGGCCTCTAGGATACTTCAGTGTACTGAAGCTTTTGTTTTAAAATAATGATTCCCAGCTAAAAAGATTACAGTGAATCATAGCCAGCCCAGCACTTCATAAAGCATAAACTACATTCTAATCCTTTTAGTCAATTTATTTTGGAGCCAAAATACCAGAACAATGGATTATTAATATTCCCCAAGAGCCAATCTAAACATTGTATTACATCAAAAAGAAAATAAATAAAATTAAAAAAAATTCACAGTCAAGATACTCTGAATCAGCCTTGTTCCTCACTAGTAATAAAACTTCTCTTTTTTTCACCTAAGAACAGCAAGAAAGTGATAAATACATAAACCGTTTATTGTATTTAAGTATTTGTAAAAAATATAATAATAATAATAATAATAAGCTGCATTAAAGAACATATCTTTGTTTGGAAATAAAGAGCGACTCAATTTATATGCAGCAAGCAGATGCACTGAAATACATTTCAGTTATTCTGGCTCAAAATGCAAATAATGAAAGGTCTTATTTTGAGCAAATGTTCAATTAGAAGCTTTTCACATTTATTTTTAGCCTGGCAGATGTTGTTCTTGGCTCTGTTGCTTGGAAATATGTTCAACAACCCTTCATCTGGAAAGTTCTTGGAGGGCTGACCTAAAACGAGTGCACAGGTTGGAAATATTAAACTGAAATGAAGATTTTATTCAAAGGAATCCCGTTAAGTGGCTTGGCCTGTGAAATTAGAAGCTGAATTAATAAATCCATTACTAACTAAACTTCGTAAAGACAAAAGAACCCATTTGGTTGTGTTATTAGATAAAATAAATTAACTTTAACTGTTGGAAATTTTAGCTTTTAGCCTGAGCTTGAACAATGCAATTCAGAAACTCAAAAAATTTAATGTAAAAACATCTAAAGAAAAATATATTATAATTATATCGTCTTACTATGAATACAGCAATCGTGCCTCTCAAGTAGCCCAGTTAATTTCACTGACCATGTTGGAGGTCAAATTAAGGACTTGATATAATATACTTTGAGAGGGATTAAAATTTAAAAACAAGATTTTTAATACTATCAATGTAAATATATTAATACTGGAAATATTGAAAAAGTTTTTCTACCTCCCAATCTGGCGTTTTAACTATGTTGAGGGGTCCTGTGTTTGCAGTGGACAAAACTCTCATTTCCAACTCTCCACTACTTTTATAATTGCCATCAGTTTTTTTTTTTTGTTTTGTTTTTTTTTACCAATTCAGCAATTTCTCTACACCACAGCATCCCTAAGATTTATTTATTTCATTTTTGAAATTATAGCCTATCTTTATTTTTATACACTTTAATCACAAGCATTTAACATTTCTGGGTTTTTCAGTTGATCAGCAACCCAAGTGTGCCTGACCCATGTAAACCAAATAAACTGCTGTTTTTTATAAATGAATGCTGTCTTCTCTTTAACGTATTGCTCAGCAGCTTATTGTCTGTAAACCATGTCCTTCACTGTTGCTAAAGGGTTAGCCTTTTTCTCCACTCTGCCCGAGAGAAACGCTTTCGCACATGTCGGTTAGCTAAATTTGGTGCCAGACAAAGAGAAAAAGTCTTTGGTCCTGGCCTTTGCTTCTATACCAGGCAGGTGTGAAAAAGTGTCTCAGGCTGATCGCACATGTTTGCCTGTGCTGTTCTACTGTGAGAAATATCTGACAGATGATGACTGCTGCACATGCAGCTGCTGTGTGCAACGCAGATCTGGAAAAGCAAAGTAAAAAGAATGCGCTGCAATTTGATAGGCAGGTGTGATGCTATCTATAATTAGACTGGTTTCAGGTTGACTTTTTCCCCTTTAATATTATGTATTGCATTCTTTAGGTTGCCAAAAACATGGGGGTTTTGGCCCCCTGTCACCAAGGACCTTATTCTGGATATTCACCTTTTTGATTTTTATTTCATCCATTTCATCTCTCCTCCTGTCTTCCCCATTTTCTGCCGCACAAAAGAAAGTGTACGGCTTATGTAACTACCATTTTGAGAGGGCACATTGGGAACAAAAGAAATGACAATCATCAGACAGTGATTATCTTCACAGCTACTCTTCCACAGGATAAAGCTAATACATAATGCAAGCCTCTCATTTAACCAGCCATCAGTGGTCCCCTCATCCATTATAACCACAGCCCGATATGTATTTCTCAACTAAAAGGTGATCGAAAGCATGATGGGATTGAGGCAGTCTGAAATGAATGCAACTTTGCCCCACATCTCCAACCATTCTCCTAAATTAGAAATCCATACTTCATTTCTTGGGCAAGAACCTCAGTTTCTGAGAGGCTGATGGCTGATATGGGCCTCTGTGATAGGCACTCAGTCTGTGTTCAGGCCAACTGGTGCTCTTTATGCCACCAGACTAACTGCTGAAAAAAAGTCAGAATAATAGAAGAAAGGATGAGAGAAGGGTGGGCTGACCTTTAGATAATCATCTCTGAGCTGGGTTAAGGATGCACATCTTTTTCTTTTCTCTTTTTTTTTTTTTTTTTTTGCAGAAGAATTACATTTGACTTCCATATCTGAAGGGATTAGACCTTAAACCAAAATGCTCTAAGGTAAAAATCCCCAAAGTTTAGTTTATGAAAGGGAATATGTCTTAGTTTGTGAGTTTGATTTGGTTGTTGAAGATTGATAGTGGCTTATTTGAAACTTGAAAAAGAAAGTGATGCGAGTATACAATTAAATCTCATGCATGTTTAAGACCTCACAATGAGGTAGTAAAAATAACTATTAAATGCAACATTTTTATCAAAAAACATAGAACATCTTAATTGGATGTATACATGCAAAAGATGAGTTATGTCTAGGAAATAGAATGACAGGATAAGCTTTGAACACATGATGAAAAGCACCTGCAAGAACCAGCTGCAAAAAAGCAGGAAAATCTATAAAAATGGCTGAAATCTTCCATGTTTTGGAAAGCAATGCTGCTCCTTTAGTCCTAATTGATAGTTAATAAATTTATATCTCTTTGCTCAGGTACTTCATAAGAATAATCCAATAATGAGCAAAAGCAAAAAACCCTGCAAGCTTGTTATAAAACATACTGATGGTAGCACTTACGGGCATATTTCTAAATTTTAGAATTTTCCAGTAAGAACCTTTAGTCAGATCACAACAAATCTCACTAAAGAGTCAAAGGAATAATCAGAAGTGTTGTCCTCGATCCAAGGACAACTTGTGTAGAGCTTGCAAAAGCTCTTGAATTAGCAAATTAAGTTTTTTCATGACAACAATGAGTAACAGATTTAAACCACTCAAGTACCCACAGCTGAAAAACAAACAAACAAAAGAAACAAAACACAACAAGCATGTTGAGGCTTGTTTACAGACCCAGATTTATCTTTTTGGGTGTTACTGCACACACCATGCACAGCACATACATACAACGCCACATCAACAGTGAAGCTTTGAAGTGAGAATATCATGGTTTTGGACTATCTGTAATCATAAAGTACTGATGCATTTATCACACAACAGATGTTGAATGGAAAACTTTACTGGGATATTCCTTTGTGCCTGAACAATAAATCAATAACATATATTGAGATGGGGACATGGTCAATATCAATAGATAATGCGTCTGATAGAATCTTCAATATTCAATATATCACTGAACACTGATCCAGATCCGGACAGCATTCTGAAAGATCTAGACACAGGAAAGACTTTAGCTGCTCAACCTCTCCAGGTGTGGGTAACATCAACTAACTAACTCACTCATTGGTTACCTAGCAACAATTTCTTGAGGAACTTGCACAGCAACAGTTTAAGGTTTTGCCACCATGCCTCATAACTCCTTAAAAATAAGGATAAAAAAACAGAAACAGTGCAGTGGAGTGAAAGCTGCGAATAAAAGAGAAAAAGTCATGGCATCAATTTGGCAGTATTTCAGGTACATAAAACTAAAAACTAATCAACAATTATCTATATTGATGATATGAAATGCATGTACCCTGATACGTTTTTCAGTCATACCATCCGGTGCATTCTTTATAAAACTATGAACTGAGCATACAAGACAATAATCCCAAACACACAGACAAGGAACCCCCCAGTTTATTTCAGAGGAAGAGAATCAAGATACTGAGAAGTCCAGTCAAACACCCAGATCTAACAGTATCAAACATATCTAGAAAAAAATTATCAGACCACCTAAAAGATATAAAGAAAGACTGTGTAAAATAATGGGGAAAAACATTAAGAAGAAACAACACATTTGAGTTTCTCCATAAATAAGAAAAATAAAGAGGACATCTAGAAGTTGTCACTGTGAAGCTTTTCTGCTAAATAAAAAAAAAAAATTCATTAAGTGTGGTCAATTTCTATTACTCTTTCCTCCACATTTTGTTTCATATAACTGACTGATTGAGTCTTTATTTATTTATCTATGACTGAGGATACCACTCCAAATTCTTTATGTTCTGGAAACATAATGAGAAATAAAAAAAATAAATGCATGTCTTAATATATGGCTGATTTTCATTAATTGAATTAACTACTTACAAGCCTCACTTCAGTATCATTAATACTATGTGCACTGAGAAACATATTGTGCCTCTTTATTCACTCTGCTGCATAGCTTTGTAAATATAGTTGCTTTCACTCAGCAAAATCAATTTATGTTTGGCTCAGTGGTTAAATTCAAATGTTAATATGTAAATGAGGATTAGTCATATGTGTCTGCAACTACCTTAAAAATTGTGTATAATTGTAATTAACTCAAAATTTTAAATTATAATTTCTTTTTTCCAGATGCCTTTAAATAAGACCCTTTAGTTCTTTAAAATTGAATTCTTGGAAATAACTATTTCCAATTAAAAACAGGACAGTGGCTTAAAACTAAAAGACCTTTTTTTTATTTTAGAGAAAAACAAACTATTTGGCTGTCAGCTTTAGTTTTCTAATTAGTTTTCAAACCAAGATTTTGACACAAAAATGTAGGGAGACCTAATTAAATACTGTATTTTTCTATGCTTTGCTAAAGAAAGGACTTTAACAAATAGAACAAATCAAACATGTGGTTTTAACTTAAACCATTACAAACTTTGTGTTGATTCATTTAATCTTTGGATCTTATGGATGGTAACACATTCTTTACTTGATTTTCTTTTTATTATTGTCTAAAGGCTTTGACATTATCAAGCTTAATGATGGGAAGCTTTGTACTTTTAATAGATTATCACCATAATAAATTAAAGATGTGCAACTTGAAAAGTGGTCAATAACCATTTAGTCCTTCCGTGATATGCAGCATATGATTACATAAAAAATGAATTATATTATATTTGTGTGTTTTTGTGGAGTTTGTTTGTTGGTTTATTACTTCTGAGTCACTAAATCCTCTGAAGGCGCCTTCCACCACTGAATTTTCATAATTTAAAGAAAGCTTTAAATGTAATAAAGGATACAATATGTTTGGGGCACTATAGCCAATATCAGCTCAAAGCCATGACCTTAGCACTTTCCTATTCTGGGTTTTAAAAAGTGTAATTTGTCTGATTTGCGGGGGATTTTTCCTAACTCAGTAAAACAAAAGCCTGTCCGTCTTCATCTCCCCTCAACCTTAAACTCAAATCTTGCTAATTTTACCTTGAAGAAAAAAAAATCTAAACTGTGTTGCTCTTGGCCTGCTTTGCTACTAACAAAGAATTATTTTAAGCTGATATTTACCCAAACATTTTTTTTGCATATTGTTCTGTCCGTGAAGTATTTCAGTCAGTGGTATATGTTAGTTTGACTGGTTTACTGCACATGCTAATATAAATCTCACAATAAATTCATGCTGACTCTCGTTAAAAATCCACTCCTGGATTAATGAGTCCATGCATTGTGATTCTAATGTGCCTCTATAAAGTGGTTCTAATGCCAAAAATTAAAAAGTATTAAACAAGCAATTTTTAGTTTCACAAAAAAAAAAAAAAATTTTAATGAATCACAAAATGTGTTATAAAGAATATCTCTGCCCAGCGTAGAATTCCCCAGTTCAGATTTAATCAAAGTGTTTCAGATTTTAAACAGGATCAAATGCAGTCAAAACAAAAGGCAAAAGAAAGCAAGATCTTTAGCATCAATAGGAAGCTCTGAAGAAGGTGCTAACTGCAGGAGATAACGAGTAGTTGGTTATTTTCTTTTCCTCTGTGAGTAGCCAAAATGACGCCGAACAAAAGGCTTAAGGTGATGAAGACATCTTTGCTTTAGCAACTGGGTTTTTGTCAGCAACAAGAACTCTTGCTTACTTTACAATAAAAAAAAAAAAAACATGTATCCCAAATAAAGGCCGTTTCATTTAAACTTCAAATCATACATCAAAATTTGTCACGTCAGGAAAGGGTCGAATACGGCTCTAAAATTAAGAAATTGATCTGATTAGAAAGATGCTAAACTACAGTCAATACGACACCAATCTATCACCTATTTTTAATTTTCAAAGGACTTGTTTTAATTTTGATGTACGATGTAACTTGAGATCAATATTCTTTGACAAATGACACCAAATATTAAACAACTTTGGTTAAATATTCTTCCAGTTTTACTTCACATTCAAAAACGTAAAGTAATAATTAATAGTTGATTCAACCCTCTGAATCAACTATTTGATTTTATTGTTTCCTCAATGATATGAACTTCAATATCCATCTGTAATCTACAAATTATATGAGGTTCAAGAGTTTTTGTCAGACTGTAGGCTAATAGCGAAGCGTGTCATATGTCAGCTCATATGCATTCTTCACTTCACCGCTTTGACCAGGATTTAATTAGCCATCTCTTAAGTAGGCATGTTTACTAATATGAATTTGGTTTGTATTCAAAACAGAAGGCCATGGCTACATCCTGCAGGGAGAAGGTAGCAAGCACTGATATGTGAAAAACCTGATATGCACTGGAAACAGAAGAAGTGTTGTAAAAGAATACATTTTTGAGAAATTAGCTTTTCATATTCTAAGCCTTGCACTCAGCTGACTAGTCTTCATTTAGTGAGTTGCTGACAATAAGGTTATAGTACTGCAATGTATAATCATCATAATTTTGTCATAGTCATAATTTAATTGCTTTTAATATTTATGTACTTGTATTTTGTAACTCTAGCATGTAGCATTTAGTAAGTATGTTTTAGCACAATAAAACAAATTTTGACTTCTCTTAAGCAAAAGAAAATGAGTACTACAAACCATTTAATAGTTCATTCAGAAACAATTTATATCCAATTCTGCTTGCTGTTTAATAAATACATTCTTAACATTGATTTTTTTAAGCAGAGAAAGTAAATGTGTCAGACCCTTGTGAACTAAAGCAGAAAACATGAGTCAAAAGGCCTGAGGATCTGCTGAAGCTGAACTACAGAGAAGCTTTCAAAATTGATTTACTTTAATATCCCTAATGAAGTGTTATGAAAACAAAATGGCCTACAGTGCCTCCGTTTCGTTAACCTGACATGCCATATGGTTCATTCAAACAGACCATCTGGATTATTATTATTATTATTATTATTATTATTTTGTACAAAAACAACACTTGGAAAATAAAATAGACTGGCAATCTTAAGCCATAAGCAATATTCTCAGATAATCTAAAATATACTCTTGACAAATTTTAAACTTGTTATCTGTTTATTGGTTGTATTAACAACACAACCAATAAATGTAATTGAATTCTGAATAGTTTATGACAAAATTGAAAACATGATATGGAACTACTGGCTTGAATTGTCCATCCATCCACCAATTTTCTGTACAGCTTGTCCCTAGTGGGGTTGAGAGGGGTGCTGGTGCCTATCTCCAGCAAATGTTTTGGGCGAGAGGCAGGGTTCACCCTGGACAGGTCGCCAGTCTGTCGCAGTGGCTTGAATTGTGAGAAAGATTTATTAAATGTTATTTAATTTCTTCTTGACATAAAATAAAACATCTACTTTTCATTTAAAAGTTCTGCCACACAGACAGAGTATCTCTGGAGTATACACAGGTCCACTGGCATGTGAAGTTCCTCACACTCTGCAATTATCAGATATTGTTGACAATATCTCAAGTAAAAGAAAAATCTAAGAACATTTTTGTTTATGAATCAGGCTTGTCTGACAGCCAGTCTGGCAGATTGACACCTAAGTTTTTAACTTTTAATATTAAAGATGGCTTATTAGAAAAACTGAGCAGTTTATAAAAAGCCCTGTAAATTTTCTACAAGTGTGACTGCAGGTTCAACCTACGACTGATCAGTGCTTCCACCGATGTCTTTTTTTCAATAATCTTCCTCTCCCTCTTTTTAAAGTTCAGTTCTAATAATAGGACATCTAACGCAACATTGCATTCAATATTGGAGTATTTCTGTCAGACCCCCCTGATCCAGTTCTGCTGCAGCAATAAACCATACAGTGTGGCACATTTCATCATACTGTGTAATACAAGTTATCAAAATTTTATACAGCGTTTACACAGTAACACCTGTTAAAGTCCTGTAAAAAATGTAAGATAGGACTTTGTGTGCCAGACTTTATATACACACTCCCGTATATTTGACACAATGTTCTGGGCATGGCCTGCCCTACACAAGAGGTCAGTGAAACTGGACTAATGTTGAACACCCAATGGGATGCATTTGATAATGTCAGGGACAATTTGGTGCAAGTACAGGGTGTGCAAGGAGCATGTCATTCTGTCTCTCCCTGTACCCTTTTGGCCTTGGGACTACTGCTCCTATAGCATCCAAGTGTATGGCCACTCTATGGGGATCTCTACTGTCCATCTGCCTGGGGCTGCTGCAGCCTTTAGGAGTCAAGGCTACCTGCCATTTGATGCTCTGAGGCTCTGCATGTTTCAGGTTTTCCGCTCTTCTCAGCATTCTAACAACTGTGATTTTCACTTATCACACACCCACTCCGCAAAAAACGAAATACATCCACTCTGTCCAATACAGAAATATTCTGATGACCATTTTTGCAGAAGCTATGTGAACTTTTCAAAAATTACACCAAATTGTTTAAATTTAGTTTGTTTTTCCTTAGTCTTTCAAGCTTTTGAGCAACTTTTCTTAAAACTCTGAATCATGACATATACCAGGTTTATTTTATATTTTAATTTACCCAGTAACTCAGCAGCCAGTAGAATGACCTTATCCGTCTTAAACTATTAAGCAGAAATTCTGTCATTCTCTCTCTTTCAATATTACATCGGACACCATATCTCAAGAAGTAGTCTAAAAATATCAAGTCACTGCAATATCTTTATGTTTTCCTATTTCAGAGATTCTACTATGTTGTTACAACAGTGATTGTTCCTTCACATGATCCAATTTTGGTGAAGATTCAGTTGTCGGACAGATGGGCTGATATTAGGCACCGGCACAGAGACCAGACATTTGGATTCTTTGCTCATACAGAGGAGCTCATGGCTAACCTAATGACTCCAACATACCAAGAAACAGTCCAAATCAATACCAATCAACTACAGTTGGTAAGAGAGGTTTTCTGATAGGCTATATTTGATTTCATTTTTTTAAAATCAAATGTAGTAGTGTATCTTACTAAAGTGCACTGTTCCAGAAGCCCTATTGTTACTTTTAAGGTGATTTTAGAAACCTGAACCACACTGACAGCCCATTAGAATCAAAATATGTACTTCTGTCAACCATTCCAAACATGCTACACATGCTCACTAAGGACTTTTGAGTGTGATGTTTTTCAAATTGCTTAAAATTAAAGTTACAATATTCCATTACTTGATATGGCTGCTTTTAGTAACATCACAAAAAATCATTGTCTGTGCAAAGCTGGTTATTTATTCAGCATAACACGTGGTCCAGAGCCCACAAGATGAATACCACATAAACTATGCAGAGTTGAATCTGAGAGCAGTGAACATAATTTTAAAGTAAATTTCTACCTCACCATTTCCTCCTTGCGATCTATTCACTTAAATAAGTCATATACAGGTACATCTAATCCCCTATCTTTTGATAATTTTTTTTAATCTTTTTTTTTATTATTATTTTTTTTCAAAATGTTATAGATTGTCAGATTTAAGACACATAAATCTCTTCTTGGTATTGTTGATAGTGACTTATATTTGTGAACTTTCTTAATTTTTCTCAGTATAAATGCAACAGGAACCCAGTAAAAGTGTTGCATATACTCCGAAGACGTCACAAGACTTAGAGTAACACAAATTCCCCCAATTTCTTCAGGTTTAACCACACACAACGTGTATTTTTCAAAATGTTAGTATACACAGCAAGAAAGGAAACAGATTTAAGTGTTTCAATGAATACTCAATATAGTCGGGAAGGATCTATTATTCTTTCATCCATCTATTATCTTTTGCGTATCTGGTAGCAAATCTAGGATAGAAACCCAAACATCCCTCTCCCCAGTGACACCCTCTGGCTTGTTCTTGGGGATCCCAAGGCCTCCCCTGGCCAGAAGGGACACATAGTTCCTTCAGCTGGCCCTGAGGTGTCCTCACAGTCGGACGAGTCAGGAAAACCACCAAAGGGATCTTTTCGGGAGGCATCCTGAAGTGCTTGATTCACCTCAGCTGATCACTTTTGATGTGGAGGACCAGGATCCTAAGATGTTGGACCTCTTTAACCTATCTCTAAGGCTGAGTCCAACCACTCTACAGAGGAAGCTAACTTATGCCACTTGAATAACTAATAAGCAGCTGCATTGTCTGTAGGATCAAACTCCAACACAGAAATATGAAACAGAAATTAATAAACAAGAAACATTCGATTATTACTCCTCTGTATTATTAGATTTGAAATTCTGAATAATTTCTTCCCTTTGTTTTCTCCCCCAATAAACATGAAATGTTAAATGGATCTTAGATGTTCCTAGAATTCACTTACTTTCACATCTTTTTAAAATTGTTTCATTTGGAATTATTTGAGTCACATTTTCTGCTCTCATTTTTGAGAGACAAGAAAAAAGAAATTTCATCATAATAATCTTTGAGTGTTCCCAATTCAAAAATAATTCATTCTTTCCCCTGCAATATCATTCATCTCAATTTGCCCTACACAAGAGGTCAGTGAAACTGGACTAATGTTGAACACCCAATGGGATGCATTTGATACTGTCAGGGACAATTTGGGCTAGTACAGGGTGTGCCAGGAGCATGTCATCCTGATTTAGGTGTCCTGTGATGGGGTACCAGCATCAGCATCGGCTGTGACTGAACCTGACTGTACAAGGCTGAGATTACCATCATGCACACACACACATACAATTGCAGAGACACAACAGTTGATTTGGGCATGCATCTACATAAAAAAACCCCTCTAATTGTGAGCATGAGAAACAGAAATATAATCTGATAAATATGCACATGAACAAAGTCCATGACTTCACACACATGTGCACGCATGCAAGCACATGTGTGTGGACACCCTGTCTAATTCGATCAAGCTGTTGACTTACAGGGACTTTGTGAGATAAAAAAGAAAACAACAGTGGGAGAGGTGCCCTAACATTTTACAACATTACACTGAAACCTCTGTTTTCCAAAGGAATCAGTGGAACGTGAAAAATTTAGTACATCACACAAAAATATAGCCAAGAGATGGCTCATCTGTTTTTAAGGCGAGCGAGGAAGAGTGCCACTGTGGACTGCCACAGTTTCATTGTATTGCATTCCTATAATAATTGTAAATTGACATAGATTCTACGTGACTAGAGCTAAGTGCTCACACATTGTGACGCTAACACAAACATGCAAAGATTAGTGCCAGCTTCTTTTGTCAATGTAATTTTTCTTAGTCAACCATATTCTTTCTATTGGCTCCCTTTTGAATTTACAGAATCTTGTGTATTCAGGGTTACCCTCAGTGTAGTATTACCCTGGAGGGTCACCAGGCTCTATTTATGCCCCCACCAGGTTTAGCATTGTTAATTTATTTTAGATTTTTTTTTTTTAATGATTGCCTTTTTTTAAGACATTATAGTAGGTGTTTAGGTATTAATCTTCCAGTCTTCCAATTGATATTTTCAAATTTCCTGTCAACTTTAAACATTTTTTAACTCAAATACTAGGGCAGCTGGATGACTGCCCTAGCGCCCCGAGCACCGGGATTAGCAAGTTTTCTGGGGGGAACCCTGTGTATTCATATCCCTACATCTTTTTCACATGTGTAACTTTCAAAAGCAATTGGCAAATAGAAATATTTCCAATATTATAAACTATTATTATTATTATTAATACTAATTACATTTGATGGAGCGCATCTTTGGCTACAAATTCTTAGTTATGTATTTAGGTTAATATTTAGTATTTAGGTCTGGACTTTGACTATCTCATTTTAAAATATCAACATGATTTGATCCTGACTAATCAATTGTATCTTTGACATTATGTTTTAGGTCAATGTCCTGCACGAGTGTAAAGGGTTTTCTACTGTTGATCTTGTATTCAACTATGTCTATTTTAGCTTCTTGGATTTTCCAATGAACTTTGACTGCCTGTTCCTTTGAAGAAAAGCATCTTCATACTGCCAGTAAGTTTTGTGGTGGGGATGGTTCAAGGTCATGTGAAGTGTTAGTTTTTCTCTATGCACAGCATTTGTATGTCAATCAAAACAAACAAAAGATTGTATCTCATGACATAACATTATTGCATGTTTTGTGTTTTCTCTTTGTGGTTTGTGGTAAACTTCTTACATGTCTTTCCAGCAATAACTTTCTTCTTTTTTTGTCATTATCATAATATCACCACTAAGCATTATGATTTAATTAGAAGTCTGTATTGTCCACCCCTCTAAAAAACGACTCACTTTTTGCAAAAAATGACTTTTACCTCAAAGCGTCTTTAGATACATTCTTATAATTTCTGGTTGGACATATTTTTGTATTTGAAATTTCTACTGTAATTGATAGAAATGCACTATTTTTCTTTCTTAATCAGTCTTCAGGTAAAAGACATTGCACATGTCTGGTTTCACACTGGGCAGTAGACATGGCAGCACCTCCATTATTAGTTCCTAATGAACTCCTTTGGGTTTGCGTGTGCATACAAAGTGTTGGTGTGTGAATGTGACAGAAAGTGAGGTGGGAATCACTCCAGACATTATTTCATGAATTTCATTAGTTAGGCAAAAATAATTTCCCTGCCTGCTAGGATTGTAATTCATCTATTGTTGTTAATCCAAATTTAATATGTTGAAAATTACTACAGGGACAATATACTGGGGAATTGTGCTTCTGCAGTGAGTAAAAGTATCTTCCTGCTCTTGAAGTTTTGTGATTTTTTTTTTCTTTGAAAAGAGCTTGTTTCCATTTATTTTCTACTGAAATATATCATGACTTCTCTGTTCACATTGCAGATTATCACAATCATTTTCTGCAGGCTTAGGAAATTGTGATCATCACAGATTATTCAGTAATGTATATTCTTACTTTGAAGAATGAGAATATTCTACACTGATTTCACTGTTTAGTTTAATGGCCATTTCACTCTATGAGCAAATAAACAAAACAAAGCAAAGCAGTACCTGGTTTAGTAGTTCAGTATCCAGTCTCAGGTTCCAGTTCAGGTGAAGAGGAAAAACCAAACGGTGTCTTAAGATGGCGAAGCAATCATTCGACTCCTGGTCCAAGATTATATTCCAATGAGAAATATCCAGGTGCAGGAAAAGAGAAACATCAAATAATCCAAAGCCGCTCTTCAGACTACTACCGTTTAATGTAGGACTAGTCTCCATATCCAGGCCGGAATGCTGAAGATTCAGCCTCTTTAAAAGCTGAGCCAGCTTGTAAAGTTCGGTGATGTGGAGCATGTGATGTGGAACCTAACCCTAATCAAAAACTACTCCCAAAAAACGAAAACAGTCAACCCTTTCTAACTCTTTCCCATATAAATACAACTTTTTATCAACCCCAATTTTTTTATTTGTAAAAAACATTAGTTTTGTCTTCTCAATAGAAAATTTAAAACCCCACTCTATCCCTCACTTACCCACTTTATCTATGCCTTCCAGAAGTTTTAAAATAAGATGTTCTACATTTCTTCCCCTTTTCCATAATGCTCCATCATCAGCAAAAAATGACTTGCCAAAACTAATTGATAATTCTTTAAAAATATCATTAATCATAACTGAGAATAATGTTGGGCTTACCACACTTCCTTGAGGAGATCCATTTTCTATTTTACATGATTGTGAAACATAAGATCCTATTTTGACTTGAATAGTTCTAGCACATAAAAAATCCCATAACCAATTAAACATATTACCTCCTATACCTATCTGATGTAATTTAATCATTAACCCCTCTCTCCATAACATATCGTATGTTTTTTCAACATCAAAAAACACAGCAACAACAGTTTCTTTATTAATCTCATCTTTTCTATCGTCTTCTAAACAGAAAACAGGATCTCTTGCTCCTCTCCCTCTACTAAAGCCACTCTGATCAGTAGCAATTATATTTCTTGACTCCAAATATTGTATTAATCTCTCATTCACCATCCTTTCCATCAGTATACACATATTAGACGTTAAAGCAATTGGTCTGTAGTTTCTAGGATTATTATATTTCCCAGGTTTTTTTATCGGAATAACACTGGGTTCTTTCCATTTACAAGGCAGACTCCCCTCTTTCCAAATCTTATTATACAAAATTAATAGTTTATTTAAAATTTCATCACTCACACGTCTTAGCATAATATAACAGACTTCATCTTTACCTGGAGCCCTATTCCTAGTTCTACCCAAAGCTCTTTTCAGTTCTCCAATAGAGAAGGGATAATTCATCAGATCATCAGTATTACTCGTCTTCCTTCTTAAAATTTCATCAATTTTCCTTTTAGTTTTCTCTCTTCCCTGTATTTCATTAACTGATACATTTTTCCCACTATGAATCTCCACAAACGTGCTTACTAAAATATTATCCTTCTCCCTGTCAGTTACTGCTACTATATTGTTTTATTAAGTATCAGATAAGTCCATTCTCTTCTATCCCCCCATTTTTTTGATCATTTCCCAAACTTCCTCTATCTTTGTACTACCACCAATTTTGTCACAGAAATCTCTCCAACATACTCTTTTTGCTCTTCTTATTGTTCTTCTTACTTTTGCCTGTGATTTTTTATATTCAATTATATGTTGAAAAGTATGAGACCTTTTAACCAATTTAAATGCTTTATTTCTGTTCTACACTCATCATTCCACCATGGAACCAACTTTCTCCTATTTTTCCCTGATATCTTTGGAATAGTCTCCTCAGCAGCTGCTAAAATACACCGACTGATCTCTTGATTCATATTTTCAATACTCAAATCATGTTGAACATTTGAAATCTTACATTCACATAAGTTATTAAATTTTTCCCAATTTGCTTTCCCAAATATCCACTTTCCTCCTCTCATCTCAGGACTATAAGCATCCTTATATTGCTTATTATAATGTAATGATCACTACCAAAAGACTTATTTTTAACTTGCCAATCACATAATGGAGCTAAACGACTAGAAACAAATGTTAAATCCAATACAGATTCCTTACCTGAATTAATATCAATTCTTACCATTATTCAAACATACAAGATTATTGCCATCTAAAAGATCTTCTAAAACTTTACCATTATAATCAACTTTTCACTTTCCCGTAATGAATGATGCGCATTAAAATCTCCACACCAAATAATATTTCCTTTTATATCCATCTCCTCAAGTTTACTTATTTCAAGCTTCTTACAAGGATTGCAAAAATTTATAATCGATATTACCTTCTCTTCTACCCATATTTCAATTGATACATTCTCCAAACGCCGCTACTTCTTCTTCTTCTTTTCTATTATGGCAGTTTGCAAGCAACTTCAAGGTGGATACCGCCACCTATTGTATGTGAGTGTATAGAACATTAACCACACAATATTTTTTTTTTTTCTTTTTGCAAGATAAATGAAATATGCTTTCCTTAATATCTTCTGTTTTCTTCATTTACCAATATGCATTTAGACTCAATTTCTGTCTGTCCTTCTTACCAAAAGACTTATTTTCCTTAATCTCTCCCTTTCATGCTTATATATTTCACAATTTATAATGTTCTACATTTTCTTTCTCTCCACATCCTTCACATTTATCATTATTTTTCATCCCAATTAAACATAAAAATCAAAGTGCAGTGTATGTGATTGAATCTGAATGTGATTTTAGGGCCAGGTTGCTCTGCTTTAATATTTTATTTGTATAAAGTTAACCTCCACCCGCCCGAGCCCGGGCGATTTGCATAATTTTTGTTTATGAAAAAACATAACTCGGCCAAAAACAATGCCAACATACCCATGCAATACCTCTTTAGAATCAGGACATCTAACAGAAAACGACTATCAACTCCATTTTAACTTCTCTATCCACCACAGACGC